>JARVZY010007579.1:0-22688 GCA_030686995.1 Artemisia argyi | reverse complement strand
AAGGGGCAGGTGCCCCCTAGCAAAAAAATTTGTACTGTAAATTTTTGAAAATATTTGCCCCCCTTAAGTACCAATTTATAGTGTAGTTTCTAAAATTTATCAAAGTGTGCCCCTCGACCAAAAATTTCTGCTTCCGCTCCTGGGCATCAAGTCAAAAAGAATCAAATGACAATTTCACCCGTGATGCCAAATTAAACTAACTATTGCCTTAAACTATATTCGACCCGTGATGCCACCCTATCTCACTACGCTTGATGCTTCAACCATTGCTGACTCAAACAGGTTGAGTTTTCAACATCAACTTAACATATTATACTTATGAAAACCAATAAACCTAAAGATGGAACAATGTAAATATAAAATACAATGTACCTATTAAGAGGAGAACTTGGATGAAAGGTATTGTTGGTCTTCCAGAAAGATTGGAAGATTCTTGGTCTTCAACAAGAAGTCGACTGCTTCCTCGTCAAACTCCACCAGAAAACCCAACCGGATCAGTTCTGAAAGTTCGGGAACAAACTCTTCATTCTCCCAAATCACCCCATCAGCTATCACTTCACCGAAATGAGAAGCATATTCCATAAGATGCTTGTAACCAGTGGACCTATCCAACTTCTGCATGAACAACTTGGAATTCTGTTTGTCCCAATGTATCATTATCTTATCTTCAACATTGAGTGCATCTCCAGAAGAAAAAGAAAGACTGTATTTAACCGTCATTGGTTCTGAAGTCTCGAATGCTTTGGCTGTAAGTACACGGCTAGCCACTTCATGTCTCCTTTCTGCCTCGAGTTTTAATTTGGGATCAGCAAGAAAACCAAGAACGAGTTTAAACAAACCCTTTGTTATAACCTTTTCACTTGAATTCACTGGTTCGAATCCAACGTCATCAACATCAGATATGACTTTCTGAGCAGATTCAGACAAAGTGCGGACATCTAATTTGCTGTAGATATCCAAAAGCTTAGTTCGGGTTAGAGTTTTCAAACTTGGCTGAGGATACCATACAAACATCTTACGAGAACATTTCTGAAAAAGGTCCATCAGGAAAAGATCATCGCCAATCAAAATATCACACTTATCAATTAAAGAAATCTTGTTAGAGGTAGCATCCAAAACAGGGAGTTTTGATAAGTTCTTGTTGAACGTTTCCTCTGTTCCTGAGTTCCAGTTACTAATCACAAACTGCCAGAAGGCGCAGCATTCAGCATGTGTTATCTGATGTCCCAAACTTTCCCATTTCTTCCACAGTTTGCAGTAATCATCAACTGAGGGATGAACGTTCACTTCGAAAACCTTCGCAAATAAGCTAAGAATCTTCTCCTCGTACTTCAATTTCTCCAACACATGCAACTCCTCGCCAAATAGATTATTTTTATCGTGAAGAACACAACCTTGAGGATTGACCCATTCACCGTTTTCAGATCCTCTAGGGATCCAGATCTTTTTGTTGTAATCGTCAGCAGGCTCCCACTGTTTTTCCAATAAGTAATTATAAATTCGATTAATTGTTTCGAAATTGGAGTGAGATTCGAGATAACTAGCAAGCACTTTGCATCCACTGTCAACCTGAGTTATTACTCCTACAAGCTTGAGTTCATCTTTGTAGGATCCGATTCGTGATCCATAGAACTCTTCATCAATAAACGGACCATCACTGCGTTTCAAGAAAGATTCCCAGTCCGAAGAGAATAGCAAGCATTCCTCCGGACACTTGTATCCAAAACGAGTTTTCAACCATTTTTTCTTGGACAGCTTTTCTTGAAATTTTTCACCACTCTCAACTTCTTTCAGTTTCTTGACACAATCAAGCAATGCAAAAACCCTTACAGGAGTAATGCTACTGGTATCCTTAGGTAAGCGAAGCCCGTCAGCCACAAACTTTGCACCATCTTTGAATTCAGTAGTAACGCCAAGCAGCTTCAGTTCCTCACGATATTCTCTAATACCAATTCCATAATAATTATCACTGTCATCAATGAAAGGAAGCCGTGATATTTGAGAAATGGGTTCCCAATCTGTTCCAAATAGAATGCAATCATTTGGTGATTTGTAGTCACCAAGTTTTGTTTGTAGCCAATTCTCTTTCTTTATGCAGCTGGTGAGTTCTGAAGGAAATGTATCCTTCATTTTCTTCAACTTTCTGTAACATTCAAGAAACGCAAAGACATTTTCTTTTCTGATAGATGATAACGACACCTGCTGCTTGAAAGTGCGAGTAAATTCTTTACTGGCATCCTCAAACTCCACCTTTACACCGATTTTTTCTAATTCTTTGGGCATAGAAAAGAGAAGCCTCCCATAGAACTTGTCATCAACAATCGGAAATGACGTAAACACCTTTAGAAGACAGCCCCATTCTGAGTCGGGGTTCAACAAGAAACAGTCAGATGGGCATCTGTACCCCAAATTTGTCTTCAAGCATTTTATGCTTTTAAGCACTCTCACCATCTTATCTGATGATCTCAAACTTTCTATGCACCTTAGCATCAATAAAAAGGCATCAGATGATAAGAAAGTCAACAAAGATGAGGACTTCAGGTGGTCCGAAACAAGCTCGTAACAGCTCTTATCAAATTCAACAACCACGCCAAGCAGTTCAAGTTCTTTCTTGAAAGAAAGTATTTCACTCCCATAATATTCTTGATCAATGAATGGAATATCACTTATTTGTGAAGCAGCATTCCAACCCTGACTGTACAAAACAGAATCTGTAGGACTCATATCACCTTGAGATGTTCTAAGCCAATTTTCGTCTTTGATACTGTTGATGAAATCCTTAGTAGGGAGATAATTCTGTCCCAAAAACTGAATAAACTTCAGTATCGAAAGAACCTTGGATCTAGTAAGCTCTGAAGAAGCTGCAATAGACATGAGACGTGCACCAATGAACTCGCATGCCTCTTTGTTTTCAAATTTAACACCAATCACTTTAAGCTCCTCTTTGTAGCTCTTTATATCATCTCCATAATACTTCATATCCACCAACGGGATATCAACAAGCACCGATCCATTCTGAAGAAGAAGTCCAATTGAAGAGTCTAGCATGAATGACTCTGAAGGCGGTCTATCTCCTGGAGAGCCACTCAAAGTGATCTTTAGCCAGCTGCCAGTTTTTATGGATGCCAAAAACCTTTCTGGTAAGCTAATTCTTGATGTTCTTAATTTGTATAGCCACCGTAGAAGCAATAATGTGTTTGGTTTTGTTAGAGGGGAAGACAAAGTAGGAATTGCAGCATTTGGTGGATATAAACAAGGGACATCAGAAGCTCCAACATAAACTTCAAGAAACTTAAGCAGATCTTCACCAGATGTTTCAACACCACAATAGCTTGCACGCTGGGCATAGTCTTCTCCCAGCTCAACGTAATTATGTTGTCTCCAAGGATTTGAACCTATCAGCTCCACCCATTTGCTTCCGTTAGCAGGTACTAGAACCCCACTTCTGCTTGTAGTTACCCGCCCGTAGTTATCCACAATCGGCATGTCACTACAAAGACTTTCAATCTCGTGTTTCTGCAAGTACTTTTTCTTCAGGGAGTTGTGAAGAAAATGAGCATAAGTGATAGCTAGCTTGCGGTCACTACCGATTGAAGAGCTAAGATCCTCGGCATACTCATACACATTGACAAATTTAACATTGACCTCATCTTTTAACCACTTCTTTAGAGTTTGCTCCTTTGGACATAATCGTACAGCTTCTTGTGTGACTTTCGGAAGAAAGAACTGACCATTTGAACCATGGAATTCCGTGTTGCAGTTAATCAGCCATGAGATGTGATCAGAACCCGCTGCAAGCAGCTTGTTTGCACATGCACTGATTTTGAATAGAGCCACCTTGCTATCAAGTCCAACATACTTCATAAGTGGAATGTTCTTGATATTGCTGTTGTGAAACGAGGAGCTCCACTGTTCTGCTATGAATAATAGAAGCTGTATATACAAATCCTCTGAGACGCCCATTACAAGATTAGAACTGGCTATGCATTTTGCATACCATTCGTTATCAACATATTCGATATCAAGAAATTTCAGTATGGAATTGTACTCCTCTTTATCGAATGAAGAGGCGAGAAGATACGCTCCATGAGATGATATATTTGTGAAACTCACACCTTCGGCTCTTGACTTGTTCAAAATGCTCCAAAATTCAGGCTCCAGCCTGTAAACTTCAGAAGGTTTGCGGAACAACTTTTGCACAGTGTATGATTCACACGGAACAATAGCTTCGTTCATCACTTTAGCTTTAATTCCATCCCGAACACGGTTCAGTTTTGGATGAGAAGACTCATTGATAGGTAAGAACCGAAACATATTAGAGAGACTGGAAACAGGAGCACTTTGTGTTGTCTTTATCAGTGAGGTAAAGGCATCTATAAATGCAACCGGAACACAATCAAGAATACCATGGTTCCATTTGCTATCCCACAGAATATTTTCCCTTGATGAAGCCAACAAAAAATCCGCCTGGATAACAAACGGAAAATTTGTTACCGTCTCAGTTGGTAAAAACGAATAGATGCCAGGCATGCTTGCACCTCTATTGAGTCGTCTTCCAACTGGAAAAGCCAATTTAATCACCCATTCCTCAACTTCCGATCTAACATCAACCTTATTTTCATTCTTCACGGGAAAACTTTGTTTCCACATGTGGTAGCCACATTCTGCTTCAACGTCGTTGCCAGAAACATCAGCAGTAAGATGAAGCGTATAGGACTCAGCATCCTTGCTCTTCAAAGTAACAAAGTTTTTCTCACTAGAGATGGATATTGCACTCACAGTGTTGAGCCTAGGATCCTCATTGTCTTCTCTTACTGAAAGCCGTTTTATTTTGGAAAGAAATAGGAGAACTTCAGGGTGGACACTTGAAAGCTGGTCTTTAACTGGTTTGACCTTTTCAGGTTTTAGAGGCAACACGAGAGTTGTGGTTGGTAGAGAGGTAGCAGAACCATATACACTTTGAATGGTGGACAGAGTTGGATCATTTTCGACCCATTCAGGAACAATGTATCCAACATTACAATGTTGACATGGTTTTTCGTTGAATTTGATCTGATAACCGTTACTAAATATGTACGGCTGAGCTGTTATCAGAAACACACTCTTGAACCCAATACCTGATTACATAGTAAATAACGTATCAGAAGCGAAACAGAGATAGAAAGAAAATACAATACAAGAGATCATCAAATAAAAGTATGCTATTCCATTTTAGCATACGTAAAACATAATGCAACTAACTGGCCTAAAAAAAGCAGTAGTAAACACATATTATACATTTAAGTATAAAACAGCAAATGCTTTTTGTTTTCTTTGTTTGCAGCTATATTTTCATCTGGTTTAAAGTCATCTCATTGTTAATCTAAAGGAATAATCCCTGTCAAAGCCAGTAGGCCACCTTTATCCTTTCCTAAGCAGCTGAATATTACCCTCAAATTTGGTAACATTAAAAGGTTACATATTAGAGACAGAATGTGCAGACATTAAAAAGCCAATACAACATGTGACGCACACTCTGTATAAATGGTGTAATTGTTTGATCACACTTTAATTGTTACTTTTAACGTTATACCAGAGTACGAGTATATAATACATGAAAAAGAATAATTACTATTTAGGTCCTTATACTAAGGCTTCTAGCAATGGGCCGTAAAAAATCGATCGTGAGGATCGATCGATGTAACCGATCGATGTCACCATTGTAAAACCATAAGTTGAAATCGATCGCCGGCCAATTTTTTTGAGAACCGATCGTTCAACCGAACGATATTTGTAGCATTCAATCACAAATTTTAAAAAAAAACTTACCATTTACTAAAAAAAAAACTTTTTTTCTTTTAATTATAACCACTTTCATCCTATAAATACCCAAATCAAACCCACTTTCAAACATATACTTTCAAACATAATTCAAACAACAAATCAAATACAAAAAAATGGCTTGTAAACTTCCACACACTGTCAAACAAGTTCAAAACTATGTCCAAAAACAAGTCGAAATAGACGACAAGGAACGCCAAGATGCAATTATCGAAGTTATTAAGAAGTTTGAGCTGGCGAAGTTACGCAAACAACGCCTGAGAACACGATACACAGAGTGCAAAGATATCTCTGTCGACAGAAAATATGTGATCGACAAGTTTTTGTACGATGAGTTTCGCAAAGACGCTGATGTTGTTGAAACATTGTGGGGTTGTGTGCAGAAGATAGAGAACGAGAAATCCAACAAGATACGTTGGAGTTTTGAGGAGAATGTGGCAGCTGCTGATGCACCACCACAACAACAAAAATTTGTGCAAGGTGCATCAAGTTCATCTGCACCAAGAGTTGTTGAGCCACAACAACAGCAACCTCATCTTGATAACTTTCAGCTAAGTTTTGAGGAAAATGTGAAACCTGTTGATGATGTCTGGAACTCTGAGGATGAGCGGGAGCTGAGCAGGTTGGAAACTCATATCGAACAAGAGAGGTTTGCGAGCTTTGATCCGTACGACGACGGTTTCCGCTCCGACAACTCGCAGACCTGGGATCACCCAGATTACAATTGAAGTTTTAGTTTTTAATTCAGTATTGTAATGTTTTAATTTCTGTTTATGTAACTTTTATGGTCTTATTAATAAAAAAGTTACGTTTGTGTTAAAAAGATCCCACCTGATTTTTGAATTTAAAAGATCCCGCCTTGTATTTAATTTTTGAATTTAAAATTTATCCCGCCTTTTGTTTGAATTTTGAATTCAAAAATATCCTGCTTCTTATATTATCCCCTATAAATAACACATCATACAACACTTTTCTTCACACACTCTTAAAGCATTTCACAATGAATAATCGTTGGTCAATGGAAGAAGAACACCTGCTAGGTAACGTATGGCTTGAAGTTCAGGATTCCAGAGCCCTTGTGAATGGACGTTCTTTTTGGAATGAAGTTACACAAAGGTTCAATAATCAGACTGATGGTGAGCACCGTAATAAAAATAGTATTACGGCTCAATGGAATAGAATGAACCTTGAATGTCGTAGGTATAATGCTATTTACAAAGAGTTGCTGCGTACAAGTGAAGACCCTTGTCGTCTCAGCAATGCAAACCGAATTTATTATGAGCGCTATGGGAGAGGGATATATTATCAACATGTGTGGTTCGTTCTGAGAAACACAGATGCATGGGACAGAGACGATGAGTAATGGTCTACGTTTATTTGTGTTTGTGTTATCGTGTTTTATTTGTTTTTCGTATCGTGTTTTATCATGTAATGTCTACGTTTAATTTTTAGTTGTTTAATTCCGTATCGTTCCATTTATGTAATGTTTATGTTTTATTAATAAAATTTGTGTTTGTGTTAAAAGATGTTTTTTTTAAAAAAAAAAAATAAAGGAAGATGATACAATATGGGTTACCACTGTGATGAGAGAGATGAATATGGGTTGAAGAGAGAGAAAACTGAGGTGGCAGCCGGAAAGATGATGCAATATAGGTCACCACTGTGAGAAGCCTTAGGCTAATGTGGATACTGCTAAATATAGTCACGGTTCAGAATATTTAGTTATTTACCGTATATAAAAGAGTATCGGCATAGTAGTAGAAAGAGTATATTACTACAAAAGTTGCATATTCAATTAGTATAACAATAAAAAATTTTGTCTATCCAGAAGAATTATAACACTAAAATACTTTAATCGTCTCGATTATGGAAGTTAGATGCCTTTGTTTGTAATGTTTTGGTGTTGTGCTAATATATTGTTGCGTTTCAAAAAAAAAAAAATAACACTAAAATACTACCACTAGACATATGCAACTAAAGATATAACAAGCCGATCAGATGTAGATATAATGGGATTATATATATGTGGAGCCAACCCAACTATTAAACATTTTTTCTTTTAGGCCGCCTATTTATTTAAGCTAATTTATGGGCGACCCAAATATGTGTTTATTTTCGTTTATATCAATCTCGTTCAATTTCTTGCCGGAAATTTGTACAATTTCAAAAATAAAGCTAATTATGTCATATCAAAACAATAAATTTAAAAATTTAAACGTAAAACACTAATCAAATTATCATATAACACTTTCGACTAGATAAAGTTGCACCTATATAATGGCTAAAATTGATATTTTACATTTCAAAAGTTATTTGTGTTGTTTTAATATGTTATATTTAGCTTTATTGTCGTTGTTTCAAAGACTTTTGATAAAAAAAAAATGATCCAAAATTGGTATAAACAAAAGCAAACACATAAATAAATGGGATATAAGTTAGTTTTGATAAATAGGTGGCCTAAAAAAATTTAATAGTTGAGCACTCTCCGAGTATATAATCCCAAAAGTAAACTGAAAATGAGAAGTATATACCTTTTTCCCCAATATAACCACGCTTACGAAGACCTTTCTTAGTCGAACGCCCCACACTACAAATTGATTCAATGTTCTTCCTGGAAAACCCGTTCTCATTGTTGAAAACCAACAATGTGGCTGGAGCTCCGGTGTTTGTGATGTCTTTCGACGTAATCACAAACTCTAGTGACGGATCTACCCCTTCTGGATACTCGTTATCCTCAGCATTCTGTATAACAATAATCGATTAAATAACTTTACTAACCACAACTCACAAAGCACAATCATCTTCCTAAAATTTACAGAGTACAAAATATAATCTGGCTTTTTATACACATTCAAACTAAAATCACCAGCTCAAAAGTTGAAGTCCAGATCATGATGTTTTTTATTAAAAAAATTGCAAGCATAGTTCATGAACCAGTAACAAACCCACGACTAAAGGCTATCACATGCTTTTTCATTAAAACTAGACAAGAGGTGTAACACAAAACTTCTGGACATGTTGCTTCTAAAACAAAATCAAGTCTTTTCACTATATTTTACACAAAATCTATGTGAAAACAGTGTGTGTTGGGTGTCAACTGTCAACAAAAGGGATTCACTTTATAAATCAAAGAAATAATACATAAAATAACTTGTGATTAACAAAAAACTCCCTACTGAATAAAAAACAGAAGTTATAGAAAAGCCGTAACTTTTATAAATTAAATACAAAAAATCTTTTTTTTTTTTTAATAATGCTAGCATTTTCTTCATATAATGCACATAAATGAGCATGAACAATAACCTAAAGGAGCCACTAATCAATGATAATACCAGTGTGCATAAACACCAATCAACTATAGGGTTAATATACAAATATGTCACTAAACTTTCTAAAAAAGTGCGACTAAGGTAACGAACTTTGATTTTGTTCATTTGGGATTTTGGGTTACATTTATGAAATATGACATTTGGTTATCATTGAACTTATAAAACATATATGCAAATATCACTAAACTTGTAAAAATGCGACATTTATATTACTTAAATATCCAAAAATATGCATTAAGTAACCCTAAAAATATACTAGTAGATAATCTAAAATTTAAGTTCACTAACTGAAATAAACAAAATGAAAGTTTGCTGCATTTTTTTAAAAATTTAGTGACATATTTTTATATTAACTCATCAAGACATCAACTATATATCATAACCAGGGCCTGCCCTGGCTATGGGCAGTCCGGGTGACGGCCTAGGGCATCAAACAGTTCGAGGGCATCATATTAGGTGGCGTTTGTGATGTAGAAAACTCATTTTATAGGCTAATGAGATATTTATTAGAGATTAATAAAACAGAGCTTGGGTTAGTCTTGAATGGAGTAACAAATATGACAGAGAAGATGACTAGGTAAAACGTGTGTGGTGTTTATGTGTGGCATCGTGGGACCAACCAAAACCTTTTTCTCAACCCAACTTATATACAAATTTATGTTTTTGTCCCTTTAACCTTTAATATTAGACAGATCAAACCCCAATCTTAAATTTGAAGTTAAAAAATGTTTGATTATAAACGAAAGTGAGGTGATTTGCACACTCCTAAATCTTATTGGGACACTCCATTGTACAAGTAGTTAAAACATGCTATACTTATTATATAAGTGTCTATTGCAGACAGTGGAGTGTCCCAATAAATTTTGAGAGTGTGCGAATCATTTCCCTAAACAAAACAACACCTATATACTGTAATAGAAAAATGCAAAACCTAAATGAACTAAAATGTATTGTTTCATTAAATCTAGTACACAAATTAATAAGACACCTATTTCCCTTTTGATAGAAAACTAATTAACAAAACATGTATTTATGTGACACAATATTTTGGGACCAGGTTCGTTTTGGAACAATCGTGATTTTAAATAAAAATTTACGCAACAAACATGGGTTCCCGTGAACCCCCTATGTCCGCCCTTGCTTATAAACCTTTTAAGAATTTGAACTTCAGAGTTTACTCTAAATAAGTCCTAAACTGAAACATTATATTCTATAAAAGTACAACGAAAAAAAAAAGAGATAGAAAGAGAAATGCACAAGGAGTCTTTGTTACTGTAACATATCTAAAATTCAACGTAGCCATTAATATGAATAGTTATATAATTTTGGTGACCATAGGCCTACTTTGTTTAGTAAGGGCATTTTTTTCTTTTCGCCCCCTGATCATAACATATTTAATTATCACAACAAAGAAAGTATAACAAGAATGAAACCAACTATATTAAAAATGAAACAAACTGTTACAGAAATTGAACAAAAAAATACTCCATAAATATACCTGAATCAACTCCATGAGGAAATGCACGTCTTTAGCATAAAGCTCAGCAGAAAGATTCTTAACAGCCTGATGAAGATCCTCCGTTAACGGATTCAGTTCTCCGCCTATCGAGAACTTCGTACGTCGTATCTCCTCCACATGCTCCTTCTCAGTCATCGCCATAACAACCACACACACACACAATGCACAATCAAACTTTCCTTGGTACGTGTAACTATAACAAAGAGAAATTATTATTACTACTTGAGAGTGAAAATGATGATAAAGGCAAATGGGTGAGTCACATTATATAGAGAGGAGAGCATATGATGTGAACAAAGTGAAGAAAGATTTGTGTGGTAGTTACAGTGACTGATTCGTCAATGCATAGTCAACTTCTCAATCTTTTCCAATGCTTTTCTTTTGTTAATGGCGGGTTTTTGAATTTCTTTTTTACATTTTTGCTCCTTTATTAAATTTGTTTGTTTCATGTTAGCCCTTTTAAGCTCTACTTTTGTACTTTGGCCACCGTCTAGGATATTATCATGTCGGACTAAGAAAGAGTGAGAATTTGTCAGATTTCACTTACTCGAATGTGGTGTTCAGCTAGCTCAGGTATTCTACTTGTTGATGCGGTATCAGCGAGATAGAAAGTATATTTGAATTGTATGCGACGTTTCCGAAGCTAGCTGGCCGCTAATAGAGTTTTATACAACACTCGTTTATTACATATCGACGAGTAAATTTAACTTCGACTATTTAAATTTAGACATGTAAATTGTCAAAGACTATTGAGCAAATTTATTGGCTAACATTTTTGTACACCTTTAACAATACAGCTAATGTATATTCGATTCGTGAGTTAGTTAGTTGTCTACCTATATTGGATTGATTTGTAAGGTTTCGATTCGTGAGTTAGCTAATGTAACTGCTTTCTACTGTATATATGTCGAGAAAATAATTTCTTTTTTAAATAGTCTTCATATATTCATGTTTTCCGATGATCTAATAAGGATTTTGTAATAAATATATAACACTTTCTATCCATGTTAACATGTTAAATTGGATTATAGCTAAAATGTATTTCACCAAAAATTTGCTCTTGTATATACAAATTTGTCTAATTCATACTTAGAGAGTTCATAATTTTAAAATTTACATGTTAATGCGCGAGTAATTTGAGTCAAACCGAAACCGCAAATGATCCAATTGAAGTTGTTAAGATTTATCAAACCATAATCATCAGCCGAATAATTAAATGTTAATTTAAAGAAATAAAATTTCCAAAATAACCTAATTATGAAACCGTGATCCACCTTTAAAAAATAAAAATAAAAAAATAACTTGTAGATTAGTGCGACTGACCGACTGTGCAACTAATGGCTATTGTACTTTCGTGCGACAAGATTTGATCTTTTTTAATTGAAGTTGTAAAGATTATCAAACCATAATCATCAGCCGAATGATTAAATGTTAATTTAAAGAAATAAAATTTCCAAAATAACCTAATTGTGAAACAGTGATCCACCTTTAAAAAATAAAAATAAATAAATAAATAAAAACCTATAGATTAGTGCGACTGACCGACTGTGCAACTGACGGCTATTGTACTTTCGTGCGACAAGATTTGATCTTTTTTAATTGAAATTGTAAAGATTTATCAAACCATAATCATCAGCCGAATGATTAAATGTTAATTTAAAGAAATAAAATTTCCAAAATAGCCTAATTGTGAAACCATGATCCACCTTTTAGCAGCAAAATAAATAAAAATAATAATAATAAAAATTAAAAAAATACAATATATATTAGTGCGACTAACCAACTGTGCAATAGACGGCTATTTTTCTAGAAAAGGACAAAATTTGATTGCACAAATGTACAATAGCCGTCAGTCGCACAAATACAAAGCCAAATCAATTTCGAATTAGCTTACGCAACTCACCAACAACTTGTACTTTATTAATAAAAAATGAGACACATGTCAAAATGTTAGTAGAGTTGCACAATCGAACTAATCTATTTTAAGAATTAATTTCTTTTTAGGTTAGAAAGTGGATTGTGGTTTTACTTTTGGGCTATTTTTATAATTTTCTCATTCAGAAATTTATAACAATAAGCTTCTTGTTAAACAAACTTTGAGAAAGTGGAAGGGGTTGAAGAATGAAGGAAGCATTGGTGATTGGGGTAGATGGCAAAGTGCTTTGTACGGAGTTTCTATTTTTGTGTCTCCACTAGTAGGCTTTTTATACATTGCAAATTAAACCTTCTAAACCATGTATTTATCGTTTTTTTACGAACCTTTGGTTGCCTCAAAGTGTTTATAAGAACCTATGGATTTTGAACCTGACATTCAACCGATATTTTAAACAGTTTCTGGTTCAACCTGGTTCTTTTCGATTTAATTAGTCGGTTTCGATCAATTGATCCCGATTAAACCAGTTGAATTGGCATGTTTGGTCCAGTTTTTAGAACATCAAAGAATTAATCATTCTAGGAACGTTATTGATTAATCTCTTATATAATAAAAGAAAATACAAAATCGACAATTAAATCTTTGAAAAAATTTCAATTTGACCAATGAAATGTTTAGTTTTACCACGTATGTGAAATAAAGTATTTTAATATTCCTAAAAAGTTAAAATTGCCTTCAATTTTGTCAAACTCAATTAAATTTTATCCAGGAAATAAAATATACATAAAAACTTAGATGTCGATTTTGTCAAAAAATTAAAAAAAAAAATAAAAAAAAAATGAAAAAAAATGTAGGATAATTAATGAAACTTTAATTGTTACAATTTAAAATAAATTATATTGACTTAAATATTTTCATGTTTTTTTAATAACTTCACATGTTTAATAAATGCCTCATAAACTTTATACCCCTTATAATTTAAATTGTATTAAAAAATAATAATAAAATAAAAGACATATATGTTGTTGTTGTTGTTAATAAATATTATTATCCATATTAATTACGCTAATGTGCGTGCACAGAATTATAAATATCAAAATAAAAGTATGAATTATTGTGAAATCTAAATAAATACACGAGATTATACATATACAAACAACTCATGTTATTATTTTTATGCAGTTAAGTAAGGATATACGGAAAAAATATTTGTATAACTTAATATTCGAAAACGATTCATGTTATTCCTATTTATAAATTTAACCCGTGCATACACGAATTTAAAAATTAAATACGGCTATTATTAAAATGAATATACGAAATTAGACATATACAAACAGCTCATGATTGTCCATTAGAGCATAGGGTAAGGTAACTCACCGTCATATTTTACACACTGCCACGTCAGCTCCACATCAGCTTTTACCTTTTAACTTAACTCATCACTTTCTACCCCGGTAACATAACTTACATTTAACTCACCTTAACTCACTTCCACCCCAATTATTTTCAATTTCAACCTCAGATTTTAACAAACACTTCATTTAAAAATAACATAAACATTTATAAAACACAAATTACATTAACTATGTTAATTAAACATAAAACATGATAATTAAACTACAATAATTAAACATAAAACATCTAAATTAAAGTACGATACATAAACATAAACGACGGTAAAACTAAACTACGAATCAAGAAAATGAATCATCTGACACATAACCCTCGTGACTCGAAGCACTCGAATCGTCCTCACTCGATGGCACACGGGGGCAATCCATTTTGTATTCGCCATGCACAACGACGGTTTCTCCGAGCCTGTTTAGCTCTTAAGTACGCCTCACGAGCTCTTCTCTCACGTTCTTCCTCTGCTTCAACACGTAACACTTCTTGCATATCTTGCTCATACAGTTCTTCATCAGTCAATGCACGTGCATTGGGTTGGTTTTGTGCTGGAAAGTTTGCCGGTGGATTGTAGTGGGGTGGATTGTTTGCCGGTGAATTGATTGCCGGTGGAAAAAGAAATTCCGGTGGAGTGTTCTGTGGTGAATTGTCAGTGGAGTAGGATCAACCGTGAATGTCGTAGGTATAATGAAATTTACAAAGAGTTGTTGCGTACAAGTGAAGACCCTTGTCGTCTTAGCAATGCAAACCGAATTTATTATGAACGCTATGGGAGAGAGATATATTATCAACATGTGTGGTTCGTACTGAGAAACACACATGCATGGGACAGAGACGATGAGTAATAGTGTTTTATGTTAAGTATTTCCATATCGTATGATTCTGTTTATGTATCGTGTGTATTTGTTTCCTTTATCGTATGGGGTGTTTTGTAACTTTTTCATTTTGGTATTAATAAAAGCAAATAATCTGACAAGGGCCAAAAGTGTATTTTTTTTTAATTTTTTTTTTAAATAAGTAGCTTAACGCTGCGTTAAGCTCTTAACTCTATAAGTTAACGTGCATTTGACCATGATTGCTGGTAAGGTAACATGACTCATTTTCGTGGTGCGTTAAGAGTTAACGCAGCCTTTGCGTTAGCTTACCGGATGCTCTTAGCTGCCATGTTTATCCTTCAATAAATGACAATTTTTTTAATACTCTAATAATAATAATAATAATAAATACAAGCCACATAAATTTTATAGCAATTATTTACAAGCGGCTCATCACAAATTCACAATAATACAATCTTATTACTTATTTCACTTAATAAGCAATGTCTCGTTTATGCTAAGAAAAAATCAATCAATAGTACAAAATAATGCGTTGAATTAAAAGCAATCTTGTAATGTTATAAAAATCTAGAGATCATATCGGTATTTAACCCGCAGTGAAATAGCTTGGTAGCACTAGTAAACATATAGTACTGATTGTGAGCTACATGAGAATCCCATATATAAATACTCCCTCCTTCTCAATTTTATTGTTCACGTTTCTTTTTTGGATGTCCCAATTTAATTGTCCACTATTAAAAATAGATAAAGAAGTTTAACCAATTTTACTATATTACCCTTATTTAAAATTATTATTACATGCCTTAAAAAAGACTTTAATTAATTACCTAAAGACAAAATTGACATTCTGACAAAAAGTAAGAAAGAGAAAACTATAATAAATATATTTTTCTTAAACTGTAAGTTTTTTGTCGGGAGACAATAATTTTGAAACGGATGGAGTAGGTTACAGGATGCAACTCTCACCAAATTTTTCATTCACCAAGATACATCTAACAAAAACATCTTTTATATTAACTCTTGTTACAACTTACAAACTTAATAAATGAAACTGTAATTTATTTATTTTTTTTACATTACCAGTTTATTTAAAACTGGATGAAAACGCAACGTTTTACACTGTAGATCTACAGTAGCAATTTTCCCGCCAAAAGCCCAGCCCAATAACTGATCCAGCGCGACTTATCCATTGATTCCCCTTATGATCCATTTCCATTTATGATAAACCCAGAACCTAAACCATTCCACAGACCTACAAGATTCCACAAAATCCTCAACAAACTATTTCCTGCTGCTGCTGATGATGATCAATGGATGGGGAAGTGATGATCAAAGGATGGGGAACTTCAGAAAACCAAAAGACGATGATAGCCTGCTTTTTCGTTCCGTTTCCCACACGATCTACAGAAACCCACCATGAATTCACAGTCGGCGGAAGTAGAGGGGAATTATATAGGTATGAAATTTTTTGTACGAAATTAACTCTTGATTCTTTCAAGTATAACAATTTTACAGCTTATATATATAAAAAAAAAATTAATCTTGAAATTAGGGTTTTATGATAGTTTGGGGGTTTTGTTAATTGCAGTTTTTTGTGATAGTTTAGGGGTTTGTTAATTGCAGATTTTTAAGTAAGGTTAATGATAAGTATAGTTTCATGTAGTGTTTTGATTAAGTATGATAAGTATAGTTTAAGGGCATTTGGCTTAGTTTTTATATAAAAAAATTGCATTTTAATCGCCTTTAGATGACGTTTGTTATAGTAAAATTTATGTGAAAAATGTGAAATTCCTTAGGAATTTGCATAGAAATTTGATGTTTGTTATAGGTTCATGTATAGGTTGATGTAACGGGTGCGTCTGGGGAAGAAAGTGAGGCTCAAAAGGGTGTATTTCGGTGCTGAAATGGGTGCAGGCGTTGGTACGGTTACAAGCTGAAATGGGCGAGTTTGGGGGTGTCTCACGTACGGTAGTCTGATAATTTTAAGATACGTGTCTATTTTGATCCTCATCTCTGCTAACAATTAGATTCATCGTTTTTGATATTAGATTGACGAAAAAGACTGAGATGATTATTGTAATTTGAACAAAGTGAAACGGGTCTTTGAAAATCCGACCGTTACTTGGCGGGGCAACAACTGGGTAACATAGTTTAGGTGATTACTACCATCACAAGTACGACCGACATCTATTTATTTAAACGAGAATGCCCATGAAATTTGACTTTTTTTTGGTTCTTTGTTATCAGCTAATACATGGCGATTCTTGACAAAGGCACTTTTAAGAACATGTTAATTGCAGCGGTTAATTTTTACTTTTTGTAGATTGACCATACCGTTACGGATTGCAGTTGGTGCAGGTTATCTGCTTTGGCAAATCTCTGGTACGATTGAATTTTTTTTTTTTTTTTTTTTTTTTTTTTTTTTTTTTTTTTTTTTTGCGGAAAGTAACAATAGTTTACCATGTTGTTGAATTTGAATTTTAATACTAAAGATATTTTTTTCGTAAGTGTTTTGAGTTTGAACTAAAGGTGGTTCCTTTATCGGTTTCTAAAAACTTAATAAGCTCAAAACATATACTTTTCCTTTTGATGTACACCATATACTTTCAGTTTCATTTAGTGCACCAACCGTCTGCATATTAGATGTAACTTTCAACACGCAATTTTTCCACAGTAATATATTGTGTCTTTTGGTGCAGGTTAAGATCAAGAAGTTTCTGATGCTGAAAAACAAAACTGGTAGAAGCTTTAATCCAGAAGTAACCCAACCAGCACCTTCGATATGTATCGTTGTCCAAAAATGCAAACACATTTAACCCAACCAGCACCTTCGATATGTATCGTTGTCCAAAAATGCAAACACATTTTCGAATACTATTTGGAAATGCATTGTAGCATCTGCTTACAATATGTTGTATATGAACTCAGGGATTTGCATGACCCACTGTTTGCAGCCCATGAAGAGATAACGACCAACGAGAATGTTGTGAACAACACAATCAAGAAATTGGATCGTTCTGAAATCAACTGATTATGTCCCTTCTTTTACACCATGTACTTTTTTTTTTATCTCAGTGACGCTTATAACAGATGCCTGGATGCTGAATCAGAAAACATGACCTCAAGTGCGGTAATCTTTCATAGAATGGGAAATTTTTTTATGCACTCAAGTTCATTCTTATACTTCATTATTGCTTTTAAATAAGTTAAAATGATGATACAGTTTTAACTTTTTCACGATTCTATCATAGATGTTGTGATTGATTGCCGCCATTCAATTTTGCTTTGAAAATGCGCCTTTGTCAAGAATCGCCATGTATTAGTTGTGCTCTATCCCGGTGCGCCTGATCTATCATATTAAGTATATGTTAGTAAGTGTTTAGATTACCTTACTTATTGGGCTTAATAAACGGAAATTCTATTTGGAATAAGCAGTTTTGAATAAGCAATTGCCTATGGCAAATTGTTGAAACCCAGCCTGCTTATTCGAACCATACAATAGCACTTATATGGGATTAAGCACTTATATGGGGTTTTGCAGTTATTTCTAACATGGCAAATGGATTAAGCAACTACATGATTTGAATGTAGTTGCTTAATCCATTTGAATGTGGTTGAATGTAGTTGCTTAATCCCATATAAGTGTTATTGTACGATTTGAAAGTGGCCCAAAAACAGAGGCTGAATTTGACATTGTGGTGGGAGCTCACTCCGGTGAAACTCAAAGGATTAGCAGGTTGTACCCGTATTGCATAGCACTTCAATTGCCGTTGTTATTTATTTATGGGGAACAAGGGTATCACACAGGGCTTCGTTTGTGCATAAAGTAGATAAGACCAAAATAGCTCATAAGTTGTTTTGTAGTCCGAGAGTGTCTTTCAATAAGCTGTTTTCAATTAGCAGATTTGTACATGTTTTCATCTAGCATTTCGGTATCTTCTTCTTTTCAAATCTTATGGCAGGCTTCCTCATTTATTTATGATAGGTGTTAGTAGCAGCACATGGGCAAGTGGCATGAGCTCACAAACGAACAATGAACGTGATAGGATGAGGGTGCTAGAACAAGTGGCATGAGCTTAGGGAAACAATGATCAGTGGTGGATGTTGCCCTAGGGTAAATGAAGTTGTTGTTATTTATGTACTTAGGCTGTCCCGTTACTTTTTTTTTGTTCATTTTAACCGGTACTCTTTTCATATTTGTTCATCACTTTTTTTTTTTTTTTTTTTTTTTTTTTAACTAAGCAGGCCCGCCGTTTTCTGCTGTGAAGGTTGATGTATTGTCATCTGTCATCCACGCTTCATTGTATAAAGATGGAATGCCTAATGTCCTGGATAGGTCGTTGGACATAATGGATTCTGTGCTACTGATTCTGGGAACACACGCTTCATTGCACAGAGATTAGTTACATGGTCCATTTGTATGTAACTCGGTTATCTATTCTGGGTAAGAAAAAGTTTTAAACACAAGACATATATACGGAACATGTACACAAAAATTATGATTATGCTAACTTTTTTTTAACTGTTATTACTACCGCTGCAGGCAGAATAACGCGGCCACAGTTAGGTGAAAGAGAAACCACTGACACAAAAGAAGGCAGCTTAAATGGCGTTGCATAAAATATGTTAATGATCGCAAAATGGGTATGTCTTTTTTTATGCAAATCAGCGGATTATGGAAGATATGTTGATAATTGCGGAAGAGGTATGTCATTGTGTATTATGTTTATGCTTTTGCAGGGTATTTAGGGGGTGTCTGTAATTGCGTGGATCAACTGATTATACAGGGCTCAAACTATTCCGATAATTATGTTTACTTATACGTGCAATAAAGTATCAGATGGTGAGATAAGATTTTCCTGATTACTATTTTTTAACTTGGATTGAGATAGTTACTATTTTCCATAAAAATGTTATTTACTAGTCACTTTTATATGTAAATTTATTGCGCAATCAAATAGCAGATTCTCATACTTCGTAATAGTCTTTTTGTGTCAGCGGAGGTTTTTTAACTTTCGTTATTTGTGTGTAGGCAGAACGGATACGGCTGAATCAACGGATGAGCTGCCGACTAGGATAAATGACTGCTGTGATGATATGCAGTAAGTCGTTAAGAAAATCTCATCTGACCTTTAATACACCCAGCTATGAATAACTTCATTGATTGGAAGGTAACATGGATCTAACCTGTAGACTTTCAAATAGAGTAAAAACATTTGAAGTCTGGAACTTTGAAACAATTAGTATGGCCATTATGGAAGTGCGTTGTCGTCATATAAGTTTAACATGAGTACTTAAGTTGGCCAATAAGTACTATATTATCTCTATAGTAGAATTGTTAAGCAGTTTGCCGGTCCTTATTTGAATAAGTTGTTTTGAATTAGCAGATTTCTTTGCTTATTGTTAAACCAGATAGGACCAATTTCAAACACGGGTAAATTGCTTATGTGCTTATTGCTTTGTAAATAAGCTGTTTTGATAGCGTTTGGTATTGGCTATCCATTATAGGTTTATTTTCCACGTTAACTAATATATGATCATGTGTCGGTGAATAAGGTGTTTTCAATAAGCAATCAGAAATAGTGCTTTTAACGGATTGCAGCCTGTCAATTGATGCTCCAACCATTGCATTCATGTCGTGTGTTTGATGAGTAGAAGGATGGTAGAAAGCGATTATTCATGTCGTGTGTCTGATGAGTAGAAGGATGGCAGAAAGCGATTATTGCTGCAGGACAAGTTACCTAAACTTGCAGCCATGGTTGGCGTATCCTAACATGTGTCTCATTATAAACAATATGCATGTTCTAGAAAGGTTATGCTATTAACGCTAAAAGTAACAACATTATTTGTGTAAAAACTAATTTTGTCGTCTTAATTTTTTTTTTCCCAGAAATTGGCTTGATTTCGGATGAGGTTCACGTGAGAGCATTGCTGCCATCTTGAAGTAACCTAATATATTGAGACTGAGTCCCCCTCTTTGAATTTGAGCACCGATATGCAAACTTTGAAACAGATAACTTGGATTTTGGTTTTTATTATTAGCCAAACATATTTATCTCATAATTTGTATTACTAGCTTTCATAAATTGTATTGCCACCTTTCATAAGCAATCCCATGTAGTCCCAAACAATCCCAGATAATTTGTATTGCCAGGTTTCTGTCATGAGTCCTTTGAAGTTGTTGCTGAGCAATCCCAAATAGTCCTTGAGCAAAAGCTTTCATAAGCAATCCCAAATAGTCCTTTGAAGTTGTTGCTAAGCCAAACATATTTACATATGAATTGTTAATGATTTTTATATACTTCAACATTATAATCATCAAGTAGCAGTTATGATCAGTTAAGATATATTTTGGCAATGAATATATGACTACTTGATATCATGTACTAATTGGTTGGGAAAAATAACATGCCCGCCCGCACGCAACGCGGCGGCCGGCGCCATTCTCGTAAACAATATTTCCTAGAATGTTTGTGATTGGTCAGAGCATGCGCATCGGTAATGTATTCACCTGCGTTAAGGGTGTGTTAACGCACGTTAAGGTGCGTTAACCGTTGTGTTTGATGGCGTTATGGATGAGTTAACGCGGCTCGTTAAGCCACTAACGTTGCGTTAAGGTGAGCTGAGGTAAAAAAAAAAAAATCATTTCACCCCCTCCATGATTGAAGCTGTTGCATATATGGTTTCGAGTTTGTGTGTGTGCAGTGTGTGTTGTGGAGAGGATGAAGATGATACATAAAGCATTTTTGCATTTTGGTCCCTGTGGTACTTTGGTGTTTACAATATAGTCCTTGTGGTTATAAAAGCATTTTTTTTTTTTTTTTTTTTTAATTTCGTAATGTTTTGTTTTGTTTTTGTTTTTTTTTCGTAATGTTTTTTTTTTTATTGCGTAATTTTTTTATTTATTTCGTAATGTATTTTTTTTTCGTAATGCATTTTTTTAGTGCGTATTGTAATATATTTTACGAATTAATGTTATGGTTTTTAATAAATGAAGTATTGGTTTTAGTTTAGGGTTGAAATTGAAAATATTTGAAAAGTTGAGTTAAAGTGAGTTAAGGTTGAGTTATTGTTGTGGGTGTTTTTTTCTGAGTTAAAGTTAAAGTGTAAAAGCTGATGTGACGATGACGTGGCGCTGCGTTAAGTTTTAACATGAGTTATGGGTGGGCATGCTCTCATAATCAAACTTTTAGTAGGTGTAGAGATGCTTATCTTTGAGCAGAAGCAACTTTGTGTGGGTGTTTTTTTCTGAGTTAAAGTTAAAGTGTAAAAGCTGATGTGACGCTGACGTGGCGCTGCGTTAAGTTTTAACATAAGTTATAGATGGGCATGCTCTCATAATCAAACTTTTAGTAGGTGTAGAGATGCTTATCTTTGAGCAGAAGCAACTTTGTGTTATTTAAACTTCCTGATTATGGTATCCGAACTTGTTGACTTTCTAGTTGACTCGTACGCATAAATATATACTTGGTTATAAAGACCATCAATGATTAGAAACAGGGTGTAAGAATATGATATGAGTAAAAATAAGTTTGAAAGAGTGTTAGAATATTATTTATACTATTTATAAAAAGCGTTTATGTTTAATTTGAAAAAATTAAAAAGGCTGAAAAATGATTAAAATAGCTTTTCTTAAAATACCTCTTATTAAACTTTAATTTTAAATAGCAACTTCTAAAATGACAATTTAAACAAACAATGTAAACTTAAAAAGAAAAACAACTACTCCTTCCGTCCCAATTTATTTGTCCAGTTTTAACTTTTTAAGTCTTTTTTTGTCAACTTTGACCGTAAATATTCTTATTTGTATTATATAGTACTTGATGAAAATTATACAAATTAAAAATACACTTAAAACTCAATCTTATCATATAATTTGCATCAAATATTAAATAACACAAACA
>JARVZY010007578.1:0-22688 GCA_030686995.1 Artemisia argyi | reverse complement strand
AGGTGTGATTGATCCATGGCGTCCCCATTTGATATGATATGTTATGAGCTCTGGATTATTATGATATGTATGATTTGCTTTGTAGGGGGGGCGTATGGATGCATCCTAGGTATTATGTCCTGTGTTGGGTGAATGTGAGTGTGTGCTTACACTTCTTCACGTTTGGAGGCTCGCGACTCCATTTGGTACTTAGAGGAGCCCCTTCTTTGTGCATGTAGGATTTGTCGGATATGTGATTATATGGTAGGAGACCTATTCGAGTATCTCGTTAGGTCGGCTCGTGGCTTTCCTATGTTTCTTATGTCTATTCGAGTATCTCGTTAGACGCGCCTTTGTTGATACGTGCTCTATGATTCTGATTATTATCAGATTTTGCTTACATTTGATATCTCTATTATGCTTCAATTGTTTGACTTGTGATACATTATGCTCATTCTTATGATCCTTCTCATTTCGTATGCTTATTACTTCTGCTTTGCATATATATCTGTTCACTGGGCTTTTTATACTCGGCCGCGTTTTCTTTTCCATGCGGCAGGTAATAAGCGGGAATCTGGGCTCGAGTGTTGAGAGTAGGAGCATAGCGGACCTACCTTTTTTAGTTTCCCCATTGTTTGGATGATTATGGAACTTATGTTGGATTATTTACTTCATTTATTTCCTTTAGACTTATGTTGGGTTTTGTAATGTTTAAGTCTTGATGTTCATGACTTATGTTATTTTTGAAGTCTTCCGCTTGCGTATTATTCTTTGTATGTTATGATATGTCACCATAATGTGATACTTTAGCCCTTCTCGGGTTGGGGTGTTACAGTTATCCGGTGGACCATAGTTCTTACTTGAATCGATACATCTGGCTACTACAGAAGTGATGGATTTTGGTAAAGAGTTTTTCAAATCCATCAAGTTTTTCTCAAAAGATTGCTAGGGACTAGCAATGTTTTAGTGTGGGGGATTGATGAGTGTGTAAATACTCATCATTTTTACCTTTTCTGAGCTGCCAAAACATCTAAAAACACTCAATATTGCATCAAAATAGTGAAAATATCCCAGGAATGTGTTTTATATGTTTCAAATGCAAAACAATCAAAAACAGATGAAAAACGTACAAAGTTTGCAAAATTGGCAGTTTCAGTCCCTCAACTTTCAAAAGTTGTCAAATCTAGTCCCTGGTTGTTCTAAAAACTTGAAAAAGTCACCAAAGGTCCTTTTCAATCAAAAAGTTACACAATTAGTCCTTTGGTGCAAAATTTCACAAAAAGTCAAGTTTAGTCCCTGAAGTTTAGAATATTGTCAAAAATGGTCCTTGGGATATGAAAACTTTGAAACAAATTTTGTCCTTGTACTTCTCATATATGGCAGGATTGGTCCTTGATTGCAAAGTTTGGTGAAATTACATAACAGGTCCCTGAAGTTTGAAAGTTTGGCAGAAATAGTCCCTGGGAAATTAAAATGGAAAAAATCAACTTTGGTCCTCATACTATTCATCATTTACAGAAAATAACCTTGTGACAAACTTTGGAAAAATGCCAAATCACAACCCCAAACTTTTGGCTATTTACAAAAATGGTCCTTGTGAAATAAAAACCAAACCGGACCCTAAGTTATTACTACCAAACCTAAGCCTAGTCCAATCCAAACAAACCAAAAGCCCACCCCTGGCCCATATGATCCCTGAGCCCAAACACAAACAAAACCCACCCTTTGTAATATACCGGGGGTCAAACGTTGACCCTTGGTCAAACCGAGTCAAACAAACACCCCTTTCTCCTTCCCTCCCCCACCCCACTTGATTCTGCAACACCATCACCTCAACCCACCATCTCCACCGCCCAACCCACTCACATACCCCAATTGCACCTAATACAACAAGCCACAATAAATGCTTCCCCCTCCAAGCAAGTTATCAGACTCAATTTGCAAAATTGAGATTTGGCGCCAAAAACACGTGGCACTCAATCAGAAACTTAGCAGTGATCCAAGGGCTCAGGATTGGTTGGGATTTGCTTAGAGATTCAAAGGAAACCCTAATCCACAGCTATAAAATGAAGAGAAGCAAGAAGAAAGGGGCAGTTCACATTTTTAGTTTTATTGTAATCGTAGAAGTTGTATTATGCATTTCAAGTTTAATCAAAAGCTTTTAAGCATTTCCTTAGTGAATTCAGTTGTAACTTAAACTTTTTCAATCATAAAATTCAAGTTTCAGTTTCCCTCTCTGTGTATGCAAGTTCAATTTTATTTCAAAATTCCAAAATAGCTTATTAATAGTATCTAGTTTCTATTCTGGACTCCTTAAGCAAATATAAGCTCCCAGAAAGCTTATAAAAGCTTTTAGATACCCTTAATACCAGCTAGTATCATAAACAAGAAAAAAATAAAAAAATCAGAAAAAACAAAGAAAAAAATAAAAATTGCAGGTTAAAAGTAGAAGATTGCTGGAGCATGGTGTATTGTGGATGGCCACGGGTGTAGTGGCTTGTGGAAGCCTTTAGGTTGGATCTATGGTTCTTGGTTCATGGTGTGGCAGGAGTGCACATTGTAAGCTCTATATTCCATTTCTGTCTTTCTATTGTAGCTCAGCTTATATCATTGCTTATTCAGTTTGTGTGTGCTTATTTAGTGTTGCTTAGGTATTTTATAGCTTAATATAAATAACTTGTTCATTGGAATTTGTAGTTACTATAAGTCCTAGTTTCATAGTCAGAAGTGCATAAGTGGTATTTTTGTGCATTTGTGGTCACCATCTGTTTCTAAGTACTCATTTAGGTCTAATATACCATAGAAAGTTGCATTGGATCGGATTCATAAGCTCTAGCCCTTCTTTGCTTCACAAATCAAAATATTAGTCCACATTAAGGACTGTTTGGGATTACTGAGTTAGGATTGAATTTGGTGGTTTCAGTTGTAGTTTTCTGTTCCTACATGGTACATTAGGTCCTACTAGGCTAAGTAAACTATAAAACCAGTGATAGTTTGTAAAAAAGTCAAAATCACTTTTGATTTGGCTTAGATTGTTAACTGTCAAGAGTATTGAACCTAAAACCTTCATAATCACCTCATAAGTAGATAAAGTAGCTTAAACAAGTTTTCTCACATCTTCTTATATCAAGTTTAGTGGGTTATAAAAGATCAAAAGTCATCAAAGTCAAAGCTTATTGATTTTTCAAAAGTCAAAATTTCTTGTCTGTTGAAAATGGTCAAAGTTTCTTGAGCCTCCACAGTGTTTGATTTAGATTGGAAATCAAAAGTTTTTGTTGTTCTAAGTTGTATTGTTGCTTGTTTCATTGTTTCAAAAAGAAAATCTCAGTTTAGAGTCCTTTTGCTTATAAATAAGCACTCTCAAAGTTGCCTATTTGCTCAGTCACCTCCCCTGCATCAGGGGTGTGACCCTGATTTCACAAGCTCACCAAGAGCTTCTCAGAGACCCTTAGCCTACATACCTTAGCATTTTAGGGACCTTGTCAACCCATCTCACCATTCTAGTTGTTAGTTTGGGCTTTAGAAGCTTTTTCCCTAGGCTGCTTGTACCAACAAGTCATCACCATCATACTGAGTACACTGAGTACTCAGTATAGGCATCAACTTTCACAAGCTTGCCCAAAGCTTATTAGTGACCTATAAGCTCTGATTCTTGGCTTATTTTAAAGCCTACCAGACCAGCTTCTGAGATTCATTCTCACTTTGGACCCTTGTGCTTATTTGTGGGCACCACACAGGCTTAAAGTTGCCCCTTTGGGACTGCAAACCACTTAAGTTGTAGATTTTAGCTTATTTGTGTGTTACAGCTTATTGATCATATCTCTTGCTTATTTTAGCTTAATTTTGGTTCACTTAAGTTGCTTGTACCTATTTGTACCTTCTGTGATAAGTATTTGGCTTATATCTTTTGAAAAACCTACAAAATAAGCTAATAAGCCAACTGTTTTGAACAAGGGGATGCACACAGCTTATTTTTAAGCTAAATTAAAAGTTGTTTCACAAAATTTTCTTGTTTTCATCTTATTTTTAGCTGTCAAAAAGAAAAACACCAAAAAACCAAATATAAAGTTAGTGATAGCTTCTATTTAATAGATTCTATCTTTTTCATCTTTCATTTCAGCTTATTAATAAGCACTTTATCATTTTTATAATTTTCTTAATTTTCTTGTACCTTTAAGTATTTAAAATAATTTTCTTAGATTTTTCCTAAATAGTTTACTATTTATTAGAATTAAAAGTAGTTTAATTAATTAAATAAGTAATATTAGTAATTAATTACTTTTCTTAAATTTTAATTATCAACAGTAGGTTTTTATAATTTTCCTAGGTTTTATAAATTAGTTAAGACTTTTAGAAAATATATTTTTAATTTCTAATGTTCATTTTCCATTTTTCTTATTTAAATTATTTAAATTAATTAAAACGTAAATAATTAGTGAAATAGTCTAAAAATAATTTTTAGAAGTTTTTTATAATTTTGTAGGATTCCTGTGATGGTTAATTAGTTTTATAAATTTTTCCATAATTTTCTAAGTCATTTAGGTATTATTAGTTATTTAAAACAGTTTAATTAGTTTAATTAAGATAATTAGTTTTTAATTAATAAAAAACTCATAAAAAGACAAAAATATTTATTTTTATTTTTTATACTTTCTTCAAGTTCATTTTAAGGTTTAGAAATTATTTTTGCAAATTTTTAGTTTAATTTGTAATCTTTATAATTTTTAGTTAATTTAAATTAGGTTTAAATTAGATTTTAAATAGTTTTAATTAATTAAATAAATATTTAAATATTAAAATAATCATTTTTAATTTCATTTTCATTTTAAATTTTCATTTAAATTTAAGTTTTAAAAAGTTTCACTTGCACCCCCTGTAGTTTGTAATTTGCTAAAACCCACTTTTCTGTCTGTTATCTGATTCCAAGTTGTGCATCTGTGAATATATCTGTATATCTGTTATTGTGAATATTATATCATTGTGCAAACACCAAAATATCATTAGCATAATCATCTCTCAAATCATCTTGGCTACTGTCCTCAGTGCCACTCATTCTCATAAACGTTTTCCAAAAACACCATTTCAATCTCGCTAGGACATAACGACCCGGGGACACACTATACTATCACCGGAGAATTGGAACGGAGCTGTCTTTGACTTATTTACCTTGGTCAATAATATCTGACCGTTTCGGGACCAATCAGTAGGTAACTATTAAATATGAATAATAAATGACACACAAATAAACCAACCCATTAGACTAAGGCTAGTAGTAGTGGTGACTATGGTCACACATATAAAATGTTACAATTTAAACATTGCATATATAATTAGGAATTTAAAAAGTACATAAATTTAAAACGTTGCATAAGTGTAACATAAAAAATACATAAAACTTCAGTTGTAATCCGGGTGATCCCAGGTCTGAGAGTTGTCGTACAGGTAACCGTCGTCGTAAGTAGCAATGGTCGCAAACTTATCGGCTTCTAACTCAGCTTCCAACCTGCTAAGCTCCCAGTCCTTTTCTTCGTTCCAGCCCCCATCATCAGCTGCCACTACATTTTCTTCAAAGCTTAGTTGAAAGTGCTCCAGATGAGGTTGTTGCTCAACAACTCTCGGTGCAACAGATGAAGTAGATGCACCAGCATCACATGCTGCCACATTTTCAACATAACTCCAACGGATCTTGTTAGAGATTTGCGACTGTATATAAGAAACACAACCCCACAGCGAGTCAGCAATGGCACCATCCTTGCAATATTCATCGTACAGGAACTGGTCGATGAAAGCTTTCCTCTGTGCTGAGATATCTTCACAAGCTCTGTATTGTTCTCTAAGTCAGTTTTTAACTTTTTTGGCAAGGTCAAACTGTTTGATCACTTCGATGATAGCATTTTGGCGATCCGTGTCGCCTTTCTCGGTCTGTTTCTTGATGTATGTTTGCAATTCTTTGACGGTGTGAGGAAGTTTGCAAGCCATTTATGTTTTGAATTATTGTTTGCAGTGTCTTTCAATTTATGGGTGACAAATTGTGGTTGATGGTGGTATTTATAGGAAGTCAAATTGGTAAGTTTGCAAGCCATTATAAAAAAATACAAAATTTGTTACTTTCTAACGGTAACAAACAAATACAAAAAAAATCATTTGCTAATCACTGTTTTTCCTTTAGTGGATTCAGTTGGTATACAACCACATGTTCACTTGTTTGCTGCATTTCACTTACTTAGTGAAACACCATTTTTTAAAACAATGGTGATTCTTACCCATTTTGTTACCCATCAAGCACATAAGTAGTTTTGGTTGACAAAATGTATAAGTCAACAGGTCACAAACCGTCTAAAATAAGTCGGCTAATTTACAGAAATGCAACACTACGAATAAATTAGCCACAGAAGTTGACTTATATAAGTTTGCCTATAAAAGGACTTAGAAAATTGCCACAGATGTGGACTTGAATGTCTGCCTATAGAAGGACTTAGATCAGTGCCACAGATGTGGACTTTGATGTTTGCCACTTATGTGGACTTTCATTACAGACGTTTCATAACAACCATAGTACTAAAACACAAATTTGTCCCGAATTTAAAACATGGCTAAAGGATAGCCCATTCACTGTCATTGACTTGGCTGGATTGAGTTGGAATACGAGCAGGTAGTCCTTGGACACTTGAACTAGGACCAGCTTGAGAGGCACCAGATACTCCTTCCACAGATGACCTCTGACCAGCTTCAATAGCTACATCTCCACCTTGGACAGCTGAACTAGGACCAGCTTGAGCAGACCCATTACCCTTAGCTTGCCGAGCTCCAGCTGTGTTGAAACCTACATAAGAAAATAGGTTAAAAAAAGTACCAAATTTAAAACAATCAAAAAACATAACTATGAAAGTCTAATAACTACCTTTCTAGGAGGTTGACCTTGTCCTTTGCATGTAGTCTTGTTGTGTCCAGCGTTACCGCAGAGTCTGCAAGTAATAACTCTCCCTCTTTTGGTCAGTTTTCCAGAATCTACACAGGGTGCATCCTCATACTTAGACATTCTTCTCTTCTTCTTTGGTCTTCCAACCTGGACATGATGCTTTGGTGGCAAGAGCTCTGTAGCATGGGTGGTCTTCTCCCAGTAGTTGCTGCCTCTAATTGGTTCCACTAAGTGAGACTATACTTCCTTCCATGTGGACAACCAATAACAGCTATGTACCCAAGACTCAGGAGGTCCAACTTGAATGCCATTGAATCCCATATTACAACAGGTTGCAACAGCATGCTTACAAGGTATCCCTGTCAATTCACATTGCCTGCATGTACATACCTTATCCTGTACATTCACAACACACTGATCACCCCATGCCCCTGTTACCTGATACTGAACTCCTCCATTCCATATCACCCGCAACGAATCAGCCTCGCTCTTAATCTTTTCCAATATTTTAGCTGCAGTTGGGGTTAGAGGCCCATCAGTTTTGTCAATTACACCTTGTACAGCTACTATTCTCTTCATGCAGTATTCTCTGATGTACTCTAAAAGTGTAATGACTGGCTTGTCCCTTGCTGGAGCTATTTTACCATTAAACACCTCACAAATGTTGTTGATCAATAAATCAGTAACTACTCTACCTATAACACGAAAATATGAAACACTTAAATGATATACATGTCTACTATTGAACCATTCATGTGCTTCCTTCTTCATAGCCTTCAAATGTTCCATACACTTTTCAAAACCAGCCATGGTTGTAACAGATGCACATCTCCACAAAGCTTCCTTATATTCCAATCCACAAAACTGCTGCCTCATATTTCATGAATGTGCCTCAAGCAAAATCTGTGTTCTGCATTTGGGAAGACAGATTTTAAGGCTGGAATGAGTCCCTGCATAAACCAACAAAGTTAGCAAAATAATAATTTATATTCTGTTGGGTATTAAAGAATTCAAATAGAGGAGCATGTTACTAACCTTTTGTCTATCACTCATGAATGTGAAGTTAGATCTAGGGCCTAGATCTATGTCATCACCCAAGCACATTAAGAACCAAGACCATGAACTCTTACTTTCAGCTTCCACCAAGGCATAAGCCAATGGGTACATCCCATTGTTAGGATCAAGTCCAACAGCCACCAACACTTGGCCTGGATAAGGACCTTTCATGAAACAACCATCTAGCCCCAACAATTCTCTTTTGCAAGCCTTGAAGCCTTCCTTCAACGGTCCCAAACAAACATATATTCTTTTAAACACCCTTCTAGGCTCACTAGGATTAGCAGAATCTCTATCAATTGCAAGCTTCACAGTCGTTTAAGGGTTTGTAGACAGCAATTCACCAATATAGTCCCTATTCCCTAAGCATCATATACTGCAGGTTGTGATCACCTGCAACATCTTTTTCTGCTTTAGCTTTAGCCCTGAATGCTTTTGTCATAGAAACCTGAAGATGTAATTCACGCTGGAGCTGGTCTTGAACTGACTTTCCTGGGATCTCTGAATTAACCTTAACTAGGTCATAGATCTTGTTTGCTAAATATTTATAAGTGCAGTGTTTGATTTCCCTTGATTGAAGGCAAGTGTGTTTGTCTTTGTGTGTCTTTACTATCCAGCTTTGCCTAAGTTTGTCTTTGCCTACATACAAGACCCAGGGGCATTGATCATCAACATCATCAGAAGTTCCTACATCGTTTCTCTTTCTTTTACTCCGTCTACCTAATGGGCCACTTGATCCACTAGGCCCAACACCTATATCTACAGTTAGGCCTGTTGATCCACCTAAGACTGAATCTGTAAAGACAGGAATTTGGTTATCACATACAGCTCTTATCCTAATACCATCATTCTTGACCAACTTCAAATTTCTCTTGCTATCAACTGCATGCATGTATACTCTTTCCTTCACCTCTTCTGGGGTTGCAAACTCTTGTCCAGTGAAAAAATAATACTTCATAATAGGATTCTCTGACATGTTAGCTCTAATTGCTCTTCTTATTTCCCTTAAATGTTTCTGAACAGCAGAATCTGGTTCACCATCAGAACATGATTGACTCTCGAAACCTTCAACACTAACAGCTTCTACTCCACCTACAACCTCTCCAACTAAACTGTTGTTGCCAATGCTATCATAAGCTTTATTCCCAGTTAGTCTATACATATTTACTTGATCACCACTGCTGTTGCCAATACTGACAGAAGGATTATCCCTTGCTAGATGAAAATCATTTACTTGCACAGGAGGCTCAACTCCAGTGTGTCCTTCATCATTCATAACTGCAGCCTCTCCTTCATCATCTGAACCTGCATTGTCACTTGACCCTCCTTCATAATCACTATCATTGACATTATGAATGTCATCCTCCTCATCCTCTTGTGCCCCAACACCATTACCATGCTGAACCTCACCCTCTAGTGCCTCTTGCCTGTTATCCTATTGACCCTCAGCTGTATGTGTTTGGGGATCATCTAGGCCAAAAACAGGCAACCCTACATTTAAGTCCAGGTCAGCGACACAAAAATGTTCATCAGGACTTAATCCACTAGTGGTGTCGACATTCATGGCATCCAAAGAACTAAATGAAAGAGGCATATCTAACTCATTCTCATCAAAGTCCATCATCCTAACTATATCAGCAAGTTTTTTTGAAACAACCTCCTTACTAGTAGGTACAACTGGGGTGAAACTTAAATTTAAACTTCTAAACTGTGAATCAATCTGGGGAAGGTCATTGTTTTGGTTTTCACCACATTCACTTAAAGTCAATTGTGTAAAATGGGTACCTTGAGTTGAGTTGGCTGGAAGTGCAACATTATCAGTATTATCAGGCCATGTCAGGCCAACATTTGAGGAGGTTTAGTTACCTTAGAGTGTAAAACCTCGCAAAAATCCATATAATTAACAACGTTTAATTATATGTTAATCTCTGTCATTATTTTAATCACCATTTTTACAGGAAAATTTGAAATTTTCTTATCATATTAAATGGTCACGATTACGATATCACGGATTTCACCAAATGACTAAACAAGTTCTCGACACGTTTTAACAAAATATTAAAATTTACTAATCCTACTTAATATTAATTACAACTAAACAGACCCTTAATATCTTCTCAGCCCAACCCACAAGACGATCACTATTCATCAGGCCCAATACAAAAGCCCAACACTTTCTTTTCTATTCCAAATCAGTCGACTAGACATCCTCCAAAACGACTCTCGTTCTCTCGATTTTTACACACGACTTATATATATTTTTGTACTACCTCATTTCTCACCTTGCCGACTATTAGTGTGACGAAGCTCAAATCCATAATTCGAGTTTTGATATGTTTTTGAAAGGCAAAGTGATCGGTCCTAAAACAAACCATTCGACATAACCAAATATTCAAAACTCAACCGTTTTAATCCCGGTTTGTTTCTAAATGATTCTAATAATATTTCAAGCATGTTTTCATGTTTAATAATGAGTTTCATCAGCTAGAACCAAGCCTCACCCGATTTTTCCAATTCGTGTATGGTTTTATATGCATGTCGGCATGCATAATATCACAAAGACCAATTCCCATGTTTCTAGCTCTCACATTCTTTCTAAAGTACTATTATCACAGTAAATATATTATAGAAATATCTCTTTACTGAAACAACATAGTAACTTATGTTTGTTGATATAATTGGAACCATACGATATACAAAAACTTATCCTATATCTATCACTAGTTCACCACCTTTCATCCTACTTCAAATATCATTCTCTCAACTCTTATTCACTTATAAAATCGTCCTTGAAAGACCAGGAGTGAGTCGCATGTTCATTTGGAAGCAAACAAGTGAAGTCGAGTTATATAAATATATATAAATCGTTACTTGTGTTTACTAAATGAACGAGAGATTTGCTTGTGTTTTTCTTCATCACTCACGACCCTCTATCACCTTTAAAGGTGTTGTAAGTCTACTAGAACTCTTTTGATTTCATTTCCTTTGATATTTCATTCACATGCATCATAATTATACTATATCGAGCGTATATAAGCTTCCTACATAATTTTTACGTACATACTATCATGTAGAATCACAAACGTGACTAGCCTCTATCTTGGAAGGCCTACGAGTCACGTAGCACAAGTATCTCGCACCTAGTTTTACTTTACATGCATCATATGAACTTATTTTAAAACCTTGTTCAATCGAGTATAAACTCTAAGTCACTAGAAATATCTCTAAGTCTTTATCATACAAACAAAGCGTCCCATGCAAGCCACGAAACCCTCGAATATCTTTAAAAATCACGTAACAAGCATACTATATTTTTACACGATCTATTAGACCGCCTAACTAGCAAACGATTTTGTATATACAACTTATAAAAATACTCACGTCTCGACTCTCTAAATGATACAAAGTGAATTGCAGAACTCGTCTTTTAAAACTAACAAATTAAGTGAATTGGGCCTTAAAGCCCAATAAGCTATTTTAAGATTTTTCAAATAATCTGGCTTATTCACAAATTTTGGTATGAAAATAGAACAAGAAAATTGACTATTTTGATGAGCCCAACTTGTCTCACGAAGTCCGGATCTTAAAACGTTAACGGGCCTTGTTTTTTACTCGTTAAAGCCCATTTAGTGAGAAAATAAGCTTTGGACAAAATAAGCAGTTAAAATAAGTTTCGTATTAATATAATAAGCCTCGGAAAAATTAGTATAATTTTTCCCATCATTTTTGCGAATTTGGACTAAAAATGTAACGCGACAACACCTTCAGGGACTAAAACTGGCAAACTGTTAAAATTGGGACTGAAACAGTAAAAACAGAATTCTAAGGGTAGGAATTGATATTATTTAATATTCCAAGCTCAGATTGTAATATTGGACATGTAGTGAACTATAATTGTAAATTATATATAAAAAGGACTAACTGTGTAACGCTAACGCCGTTAGTATAAAAAGTGTAAAAACTGGAAAAGGACAAGGACCAACATATTATATTTCACATTCTTATTTTATTTTCTATTTTACGTCACCCCATCACGTCATATGCATTTTCATTACATTTTATTTATATATTAGTTATTTTTACGTTAATAATATATATAACGACATTTTAACTAATTATCTTTACGTATTATTATCATCATTGTTAAATAAGGAAAACTTTAAAAATAATAGCATATCTCGTCATACTATTATAAACATAATAATTTCATTCGCATATCATCTTTTCATCTTAACGATTAATCGTTATTCATTTACCAAATAGTATTTGGTTAGATTCTCAGATAAATTTATTTATAATGTTTCGTATTAAAGACGTTTCCATATTCATTCTTATAATCTTATCCGACTTTACTTTTCATCATTCCCGTATCAATCAAGGTGAGTCATAGCCCCATTTCCAATACTTGTTTTTAACTCATTGGGGGAGATACATGCTTACATATACTTTGATAACTTTATAAGTATATGAATAAATTACATGATTCAAATCAATTTCCTTATTAATAGTTACCTGATGAAGTTTATGACTTAAGATGTGATAAATATATGTTACTGGCGAATTACTTAACTGAAATACTGATACTCAGATGATAATGTTTCCAAAGCGATTATTGTGGCATGATATTTGACTATACTATAACATCCTGAATGATTCCATTATCTCTATATGATATTTCTATGTTCAACAGAAATAATTGCTAGGAAGAGCACAAATACTCTAGTTACATTATTACCTTGATATTGCCTAACTTACCTTTATCGCCATAAAGTCCCTCAATCATGAGCCATTAATCACTTGTATGTGAGCGTGAATATAGTGAACAGCTTCGAAACCTGTTAAGGATTGACCTCCGATCCCACTAATACTTGACGGAATGCCATTATGCATATGGTTAGTCGTATTAGTTGTGATACACTATATTTGAATAAAAATAGGAATTGGCAAATCACCTCATACAAGAGGGCAATATTATCATTGACTTGATAATCACCTCTTTTGTTAACGTTTTGCGTGTCATGAGGCTTGGGGCAATATCCGTAAGAAAGTGTATGTTTTCAACATATATTTAGATACAGCTGTATAGGTATTTGACCAAACTTGAATTATATATCTCATTAAATTAGCATCATGAGTTTCCATCTCGTGTTAGGATTATTGATCCCTTATTTGAATTTGATTGAATATCTATATGAATTATCTGTGATTAAATTCAACATCACTCAATACTTGTTCTATCACTGTTTGTATTTATTACAATTATTACTAAAGATTCTTGAAATCTATTGAAATAAATGGTTTTCCATAAAACTCTATGAACTCACCAACCTTTGTGTTGACACTTTTAAGCATGTGTATCTCAGGTAATTTAACGGAGCAGGACAAGACACGGAGCGGGCATTTATTACTCTGATAAATTAAAATGGTGTAAAAATCAAATATGTCATTCTTTCAAGCCTTTATATCTTTTAATAAGATTCTAAATCAAATGGTTCATCTTTTATCAAAAATATTATTTGAATGACAAATAACTTTCAAAACGCTTCTTTTAAGCCGTTTTATGAGATTATAACTTCGATCCTCCCCGTATCACCCAAATTACTTTTCCGCTGCTACAAACTTAAATTTGAGGGTGTTACATAGAGGCACTAGGTGGACTAGACACAAGTTCCTCTATTATTACCATTGTTTTACCAGTAACCTTAGAACAACCGTGCTCTATGTACACTTCTATCAACTTGAAACCACCTACTAGATAACCCAAACATCTCACATCATCATCAGATGACAGGGGAAACAGGCCATGGTCTAAAGTACTCATAGGACTAAGATAGTGGTAAAACAGAGGCTGATTCTGACCAGTGTAGCCCAACTGTAGCACCATCTGGTCTAGATCAAAAACAGAGAATACATCAACATCCACCATATTAAATATGTCTTCAGCACCACCCACGTATTCCCTGTTAGGGAAACGCATAAAGGCCCCTCCATGATGTATTCGTATGATGAATAAATTCCGCTGAAATTCTACAATATAAAGTCAATTACTTAGTACCTAAACATATATAAACACAAGCTAAGAGCAAAATAAGCTCAAATCAACTGGATTTAAACTCATTACCATAGTCATTCTCACATTGCGCCTCCAACTCTTCTGCAGGGATTGTCACTCCTCTTTTGCGCATCTTCCATGTTGGTGCGGACATTGTTCGGGACGATTTTCGATACTTTTGTGATTTTGACGTTGATGTGATTGGGCGGGAATGTTTTTGCAGGCAGTATCTTGGAAAACGAAAGCTTCAGGAAAAAGTGCTTGGAACTTTCTTTATAGCAAACTTTTAGGGACCAAATACGAGAATCACTGTAGCAACTTTCCTTACAGCAATCTTTTAGGGACCAACGGCGAGAATTACTGTTGGAGGTGTTTATGTGTGAAATGACGAAACTACCCATGGTAGACACGTCAGCTAACGATACTACCAAACGTCCGTTTGTCAAAAGGACCAACCGCGCCAATATCAACAAGTTCAGGGACGAAAATGAAAAAAAATAGTTTAAGGACGATATGCGAGAATCTTGACAAGTTTAGGGACGAACGGTGAAATTTTGTCCTTCGAGTGCATACAATTAGGGGTGTCATTCGGGTCAACCCGACCCGATAAGCCTCTATCGGGTCGGGTCTATCGGGTTTTCAAAAAATAAAAATTAACCCGCAACCCGATCCGATAAGGAATCGGGTTATCGGGTTCGGGTCTATCGGGTTATCGGGTTTATCGGGTTCGGGTTATCGGGTTCGGGTTATCGGGTTTAGTTCAAAAATTATAAAACTTTTAATGGGTTATTATATCTTATCGGGTTATCGGGTCAACCCGATAACCCGATAACGAAATAATTAAGACCCGCAACCCGACCCTATAAGGCTATCGGGTTTATCGGGTTGACCCGATAACCCGATAAGGTATATTGGACCCGAATCAACCCGACCCTATAAGGCCTTATCGGGTTCGGGTCGGGTCGGGTCGGGTCAACCCATATGACACCCCTACATACAATTATTGATTTAACATCACCAGTGACTATATAACCAAATCGTCATGTTGATGATGAATGTCAAGTTAATCCTTTTTAGACCCACAGAAGTAATACATTTACCTAATACGTTGCAAAAACTTTATGATTGATTACAAACAACTGAACAATATCTAAATTGAACGGCTGATGATGAATGTCAAATTAATTATCACATGGATGTACTATTCCCGCTTCATATATCATTAATGTCCTTTTTTTTAATCAGTTTACTAACAAGATAAGACACTTTTTATTATTTTTTGTTTCGTATATTTTTTCTTTTACTGTTTTTAAGTTGTCAAACCTTATATTTTATGTTTCTCTTCAATTTTATTCTTTGCCCCACCTTTTCCTTCTTGAAAATATCTTGAGGACACAAAAATATTCAATTTCTTTTCATTGTTTTCACTTCCTCAATTTCTTTTCATTACTTTCACTTCCTCTCATAAAATAAAGTAGAGAACACGATGTAAAGTGATCCGGCTCAACGTACATCAAACGTATATGAATGTATACAATTCATATACATATATCCACTCACAACATAATGTCACAAACAGACCTAATCAAACCACCTAGTTGAAAATTTACAGGCCTTCGATATTACCTCTAGTATTGTTATTAAAGAGTCATTGGTTAGTCCTAGCTGATGATGCCACTTGACTTAGCTTCTTATATAAATAAGATGCGATTTATGGACTTTGAATTTTACCTTACATATAACATCACAACACCATTTCATAGCATCACAACATTTTATTTCATTTGGCCAAAAAGATAAGAAGAACCATAAAATTTTGAGCTAGGTTGTGATTTGTGAAAGGCGTAAGAATGTTTTTGTGTTTATTAAAATCCGATTGCTCGAACCAGTCTATCGTATTTGTGGATGTATAATATGTTACACCCGGACGAACATACGATTGAATCATGTCCCAAACGAACATACCTCCCAGCTCCCGCCATCATGCATAGACCCTAATTGATTCATCTTCCATGTTATCGTGATTTTTGTTGTTCACTACTATACAATAGAAAGCTACTATATACCGAAAGTTCTGGCTGAAAATTAAACTAACGTTAACAATTTTTCTTACAAAGTCTTCTCCTTTCGAAGGAGGCTCGCGATGGTCAAACGTGCGTTTAGTTTCGCATTATGTATCAATTTCCATAATTGTATAATCTAGTTCGTGTATAAATTCCCATTCTTATTTATTCTAGTTGAACGTCAAATGATTATTAATACTTATGAGAACTCTTTTCTACTTAAAATCTAATCGAAATACAATATACTTTATTATTTAAAACGCGTGTTTGTCAATTCGCTATCAAAGAAATTTCTTGGCATTTCATTTCAACCTCTCTATGTATATGTCAATATGTGGTTTACATTTTGTATGCCAAGAAGAGCCGTACCTTATCACATTAATTCTTCACATGGCTCACAATTCTTTAATACAATGTTATGTCATTTATTGTCGACTTATGAGACTGACAAGCATGAAAAATTCGTTATTACAGTAAAATCTTTGAAAATTTTCGAATATTGAAGATGACAAAGTTCTAGATCCGTTACCGGTTGATCTCAAACCAAATTCGTCGGTTTTGTGTTACGCAATCATTTATGTCATACTATATATGTCCATAATTTGTAGATTGGTATCTCATAGATGTACCATATAAAATTAACTTAGAAATGATTGGGAGTATTAATATTGTTAGTTTGTTACACCTAAAATTGTGTGCCGATAGTTGATTGATTTATCAAAAAATAGGCCCTTTAACTGCAAGCAATAAAAATCAAATAGATCAGTTTAGACACGAAATTATGTTATATTCATTTATTTCAATCGTTTCTCGAATTAATATTACGTGTTGTGGTTAATAGATAATGTTTAGGCCGGTGGTAATAAGGAGTTACCAAAACTATCTTCATCACCGTCATTTCAGTGCTACATCATAGTCTCTCCATAACTAACTTCATCACCACATAGTTTAATAAGATAACCAACTTCAACATCAACTTTTAATATATTTTTTTCTACATTTTTTAAATGCTAAAATTAAAATGTTATTAATAATTAAAACACATTACATTAATAATTAAAAAAAATTACAATAAAAAATTCAAATAACATGAAACTGCAAATTAGTACGCATTTATTCGACGCCAAATGTGTTTTATTAAATCGGCTTTAAGGCTTAAATGAGTTTCCTTGATGATTAAATTGCTAACAACTTTTAACGTTACATGTTACTACTATTCATGTTTTTTCCCCTAACATTAATCTTTACTATATAAAATGATCAAAGTCTAATGATATTACATATATACTAAAAAAAAAAGTTAATTGATACACTTTTATTTTCAATTTACATCCTTTTTAAGAAAAGAGAATGTACAATTTACAAGAGTAACATACAATAAATGTACTATAGCATAAATTGAAATGTGCAAATCAGAAATGTACAACTCAAAACTTATAGTGCTGAAGATTCGTATTATATAACGGGAAGCGTCGCTAACCTTTCATATACTTTAAAGACAAATTTCAACATTTTATAATAAGTCAAAGCACGATAGGTATCGACATGGAAATTTACTGAAAGTTCCTATAATACATAATTAAAGACTCATTAATTAGTCCACTAGACTAGCTCCTATATATATATAGGATGCGATTTATGCACTCATATCTCACTTTACATAATATCAATTACCGTTTTACAAAAACCATAGTGCTAGTAGTGAACAACAAAAAGATCAAGATGACATGGGACATGAATCAAATAGGAACTATGATGGCGGGAGGTATGTTCGTTTGGGCTATAGTTGGAAAATGGTTTCCAAAGGAGTCTCGTGAGTATTTCGAAAAATACTTTCACAAGATCATTGGCTATATTTACCCTTATATCGAAATCACATTTCATGAATACCAAGGAGATGATTTCGAGCGAAGCAAAGCTTATGTCGCCATTGAACGGTACCTTAGCTCCAACTCTTCAAATAAAGCTAAACGGCTCAAAGCAAATGTGGTTAAAGACTGCGAACCTGTTGTCTTGAGCATGGACGACAATGAAGAGGTCCAAGATGAGTTTAAAGGCATCCAAATTTGGTGGACTTCAAGCAAAACTATCCCTCCACAAAGGCCTATGTTTTCGCGTCGTGATGATGATGGTGAAAAAAGGTACTACAAACTCACCTGTAAAAGAGAACATCGTGATATCATAACTAAATCGTACGTGCAATATGTGCTCAATGAGGGGAAGGCTATCGCGGTTAAAACAAGGCAACGCAAGCTCTATACTAACAACAAGAGCGAAAATTGGTATGGTTATAAGAGGACGATGTGGAGCCATATTATATTTGAGCATCCTTCTACTTTTGATACTCTAGCAATGGACCCGACAAAGAAGAAGGAGATTTTGAACGATTTAATAACGTTCACCAAGTCAAAAGACTACTATAAGAAGGTCGGGAAATCATGGAAACGAGGGTATCTTCTTTACGGTCCCCCAGGAACCGGGAAGTCGAGTATGATTGCAGCTATGGCAAACCTACTCGAGTTTGATATATATGATCTTGAACTAACCTCGGTAAAAGATAACACAGATTTAAGGAAGCTACTAATCGAGACATCGAGTAAGTCTATTATTGTAATCGAGGATATCGATTGTTCACTTGATTTGACGGGACAACGAAAGGAGAAAAAGGACGAGAGTAAAGACGATGAGAAAGACCCCCTTCAGAAAAAAGTTGAAGAGGGAAAAGGTAGGAAGAATAAAGAAAGTGAAGTGACTTTATCCGGGCTGTTAAACTTTATAGATGGACTATGGTCTGCTTGTGGTAGCGAAAGACTAATTGTGTTTACAACAAACCACGTTGAAATGCTTGATCCTGCTCTTATTAGAAGAGGCCGAATGGATAAACATATCGAGCTATCGTATTGTTGTTTTGAAACATTTAAAGTTCTTGCAAAGAACTATTTGGATATCGAGTCACATGACTTGTTTGCAACGATTGAGCGATTGCTAGGCGAGACCAACATGACTCCAGCCGATGTTGTGGAAAATTTGATGCCCAAGTCAGATGAAGAGAATGCCGATACTTGCTTAACTAAGTTGATTAAGTCTTTAGAAGATGCAAAAGAAGAAGCAAGACTGAAAGTTTTGGAGGATGCTAGGATCAAAGCTGAAGAGGAAGCAAGTAAAAAGAGTAAATTGAATGATGAAAAGGCACAACAAGCTGGTGATCCTACAAAAGAAAACAGTGAAAAGGCACAAGCTGGTGATGCTAAAGAAACTGGTGTGATCAAAACATGAATGCAAAAATGACCAAAAACCATGCCACTGGCAAGGTGTGATATCGACTATTTAAATTTGGAATGGGCTTTCTGCTTAGAAAAATAAATATGATTTTCCTTGTATATCATGTAAGTTGTATTCGAAAAGCAGTATTATAAGCTTCACTATTTGCTTAATTTTGTTTGCAAGAATCCAAATCACAGTTCAAGTGTAGCAGTAGTATGTGAAGTGCCTTCTGGCCATCTAGCAGCACCAGAAGACAATATATATAACTTTCATGTGGCTTATGGATATTTAGAGAAGATATATAAAACCAAACAGCCAACTTTTTGTTTCAACTTCAAACATCAAATGAAATCCAATACTTGTGTCTTTCTTGAAGCACTTGTATAAATAAATACTATTGCTTTCATAAAAGGGTCACTAAAAACCAAATTTCTCAGTGACACTTGTATGTATGCAAGTGACATGCTAGTATACTAGTATATGAGTACTTTTCTTTTTAAAGCACCCTCTGGATATATATTTCACAAAGCATCAGATACACAATATTTTCATAAGAGGATAGGAACCTTGTTTTAAAATTACTACAAATTACGATCGAAAACTGCTACGGAGTAGTATAGAAAATGAAACATATAACAATAGTGGCACCATGTGGTGTTGGTCTGTTGAAATTATAATATCATGACAATCATATAAAATAAACCAAACACATCAAGTGAGCATAGTGGAAGCAATTATAACAAGATCAAATAACATGTAATTAATTAATCAAATATAAATAGTAAACATACATTTGTGATTCTAGCCCGAACAAGAATCAAATTGCAATCTTCAATCAAGAACCCTAATTAGGGTTTATGTGGATTATAAGAATTACCCCTTACCTCTTTCGTAATTCAATCCAAGAATCACACAATAATGTGTTTGAATCACGTTCTTGTACACACGCACTAATTCAAGAAAAAATTTATGCAAGTAAATTAAACACAAAACTTATTTGATCAATAAAAATCAAATCCCTTAGGGATTAGTTTTGATGGATCGACTAGGAAAATTAGAGGAGAGAAAAACACCAAGATGTATGTGTACAAGTTATGAGAAACAATAAATCTTGGGTTTGTATTTATACTAATGAATACTTGGAGCTCAAAGCACAAAGAAGGTTACTCCCCCCCTATGGCCGATCGGTTTTGGATCCCCCAAGGGGATTCCGGAACCTTCTCTTGTTTCCAAATTTTGCTTAGTATTACTTTCCTAATCTTCGTTTAATAGGTCATTAGTCACTTATCATTAAATACTAATTACTATTATTTATTTTGTGTTTATTAATAATTACTTATAACATTTATAAATAATTATTTCTTTTTCTCTTCATACGTATTGTGTGCAATCCCGTGATCTCGAGTTCGATCCTAACATACGACTACTAAAATAATGTCCATAATCTAACAGCTCCCACTTGGACATATTTTAATAGTGTAATCACATCGGTTAGTGTCTTGCAACACGCCGATGCCTCTAGTACGATCTTGAGTAAGGCTCCTGGAAAAACCTTTTAATGATTTCTCATTATTATTATCCTTTTGTTTCTAATATCATGTTAATAAGGATATGGATTAAAGTCATTCCTTAATTAACCATTCTGTTTCTCGTTGTTAGTGATTGATCAAGATTACCAAATCTTCTGAACATATTCTGGGGAGACATTGGGTGTGGCCACACATACATCTTACCAACCCTACGAGGGGCCCAGCAGTATTAAACACCAAAAATAAATTTGAAGAAACAAATTCTATCTTGAATACAAGCAAAACCCACAAACTTTGTAACATTTCCGAAAACAACCCTTATAACTACCAGTTATGTATAGCGTTAAGTTGTTCCACAAAAATGTACTACATTCATGACACTTATCTTGCATCTCAAGTCTGAGGATAACTTCTCATGATTTACTTAATAACAAAATCCATAAAGTAACATCATGTAGTTGGGATAAGTCCTATATTCGGTATCATTGAATATCATCTGAAATGGCATGACTACGCATCAATATACTTTAAGTATATTATACCAACCTTCAGATTTGTGTTGATTTAATAATATTCCTATATTATTAACTGACAATGGACAATTTAGGATAACATTTATTCATGGATTTAAACATACAAATATAGGATACAATTTATTATAAATTAAACATACCATGTATTTAAATTTATTATAATAATTGTTTAACATCCCTTATCCAAATACTAAATAGATCAATGCATGATAACTCTTGTTGATGAATTATGTCTCAAGTAACGACATTCCTACTTGTTGACAAAACATAAATCATCCAACTTTGATCTATCGGAATTTTAAGAATACTTATTTCAATAATTCAACTAGTGAAGTTCTTGTATGTGCATACTCAACTATTTTGACAATGCCATATAATATTTCATAAAATGTGTGACATCCTTAACCACCAATTTATGATAATCAAACTCCCAAACATTTTAAAGTTTAAAGTATTCTTATTCTTTTAATGTATAATGCAACTATGCTTTTAGTAGCATAACTAGTACATATAGTCAAAGATGAAATCCTTACCATGACTAGTATTGAGTGTCATCTCAATTTCATTAGCATCATTGTATGCAACAACACTATGCTATTAAAACTTTCCGTAAACCATAATATCTATTGTGTAATGTTTGATGCCCTTCAAACTTTCAAGTTTGTTGGCTATGACAATTTTCACAACAATTGAAAAATTGTACATCTATAGAATTTGGAAGCTTTTCCAGATTTAGGATGTAATTCTATAATCAAACATATTCATTTTAGAATATTACACAAGTTATCTAATAACTTTCAATTAGATATTAATATTGTCAAATCATCTTGTAATCAAGTATGATACAACAAAACATGATATACATGAAAAATCTATGAGTCATACTTAGATTTTATTCATGTCATACATATCTATTTAGACTTTCTAAATAATATATCATGATATATTAGATTTATTTACCGCACATGTTTCAACAATAAACATTCATTCCACGGTTGTATGTCTTATTTCCTAAATCTTACAAGTAAAGTTTCATTCTATTCTAAGACTTAACATTTACTTATATGGAATGTTACTTTTCATATTTTCTACAACATATATGATTTAAGAAATTAAACATAATACTCCTACTAGCTTTTAGGAATACTTATAAATTATCTTATTTCAATTATAAATCCGAACATGAATTTAATAATTAAACATAAGAGTAATCTTCTAGATGCATGCATTTATCCATCCATGGATTATTGCACCATGTACACTTTCAAAGATTTATTTGAATTCATAAACTCC
>JARVZY010000785.1:0-30616 GCA_030686995.1 Artemisia argyi | reverse complement strand
ACGTTATAACCCTTTAAAAGACCTCTTTGATAGTTTATCCTAGGTGCTTACGCCATGTGGTGGAGGTTTGATCCTTTCCCAAGCCTATGGTAATCTATTTTGCTATGACAGGTAGTGAGAGATATCTTCCATTTCCATAATGTTATATTACTTTATTACACCCGAGAGATGTGAGTATCTAAACACTATTTGTGAGGTGCTTGTGTATGATCTCCGTGCTTGTCTATTGGTCTTTAGTGGAACGATTATTTGTTGTAATTACTTTTATATTAGTGTTAAATGACCCCTAACTTGTCTTTTGAGTAGAATAAAAGCTCATTTGCTTGAGGACAAGCAAATCTCAAGTGTAAGGGTATATGATGAGGCGAAAAATGATCCGTTTTTAGGGGGTCATTTAAGCCCGAATCCGACTTTATTTGATCAAATATTTCCCTAAATCGTTCCTTTTGTGATTTTAGGTGTTTGGAGAGTGAATTCTGGAAAAGAAGCCATTTTGGACGTTTTTGGAGCATAAAAGTGAAGAAAACGGCTAAGTACCAAATTTCCATGCTAAAGATACAAGGTGACGGCGTCAAGACCACCATCTTGACGGCGTCAGACATGAGGAATTAAACATCGTAGGTGGTGACGGCGTCAGAAGGATTCATGACGGCGTCAAAGTGGCAAGAATAAAATACCGTGGTTGATGACGGCGTCACATAGGCCGTCATAAGTGGATCAAGGCCGTCCGAGGAAGTATATGGCGGCGAGGTGACGGCGTCACAAGTAACTCTTGACGCCGTCAGACTGTTTTTCCTATATATAGTTTTCTAGTTTTTTCATTAAAAAAGGAGAAGTTTTGGTGAAACCCTAAAGACGATTTTGGTGCCTCTTTTACAGGTTTTTCAAGGGTTCCAAACCCTTGAGACCTTGCATTGTAATTGAGATAAGTGTACTTTCAATTCAATCAATATGTCTATGTGTTGGTTGTTTATATCTTGTTCTTGTCTCAATTCCATTATGCTAGGCTAGATCTCTTTTGTGTTTGCTTAGATCTAATGAAACCTAGATGTTGATTATGTGTTGATTACTTGTCTATTCTTGTTTTGAATGAATGATTTATATGTTAGGCTTAAGAAAACTGGCAGATCTCCAAATGGTAACATGCTTGAACGTCTTAAGAAACATGAACCGAGGCGTACTAGGTCTTTATTGGTTGTATTTAATGCATGAGCCACTGTTTACAATCCCTATAGTTGTTCTGGGTCATGGTGTAGGAGGAGATAAGAGCTCATAGAGTTGGGGAGTTATGTATGCCACCCCACGAATGGTATTAAGGAATACAATCCGTCATTCATACAAGTGTAACAAGTAATTAACATGTAAAAGATATCTAGGGAGTAATGAAGTCTAAGTAAACACAATTTCTCCAATTACTGCTCACAACCTTAGTATAATTAGTTTGTTTTCATTTTTATTATTTTATTTTGAATATATCTTAGCTTTGGGTTAGTTGAATAGCAACTAATTCCGCCCACTCTTCCAAAACCCGAGATTTTACTTGCTTTCATAAAAATATAAAAATACAAAAATAATCTTTCACCTCTAGAACTATTAATTAGGTTTTCTAATCCTAGCGACACTATTCCTAAGCTGAACGATCAATCCCCCGGTACTTGTCACTATACTATACTACAACGATCAGGTACACTGCCTGGTGGGGGTTGTAAGCTTCTCGAGATCCCTCGAGAGGTAAAGCAAGGTGCGATTCCCACGCATCAGTTGTCCGCCATTCCAACATGCTCATACATCTTTGGACTTTGACTTGTGAAAGCACGAAGTTCCTTTGCATACACTTAGATCTTTAGTCTTTATACTTTGCAGATTCTTCTTTTTGGCGTAGAATCTTTCTTTGAACTTTGTGGTGCTAAGATCTTTGGGGGAGCGTTCATTTGCTTCAAGATGTATGTATAAGCATGCTGGAATCTACCATCATGGAGGAGATGTACCTGCAAGTAAACAGTTAGCAGTAATCAACCAGTACTTACAGATAAGGAATTAGAGCTTGTCAACAGCATATTGTGAAGACTCCTTCTAATCCTTATCCAGGCCGTTCCCATATCAGATACTCCTGAAGGATCTTACGAGACCTACTAGGTAGCTCAATGACTGGGTGAGTCGCTGGGGATCACTCCACGACTGTAGATCGCTAAAGAACCACCATGAACACTACGCGTAACCCTTGTGGGGTTACCGAAGTGACCTGCTGTCAGGGCTGTTTAATGTTGACCCTAGCAGGAATTTCCGTTCAATCATTGAGAAATACATATGTAATTCTCTCATAAACGTTCTCGGCAGATTGCTAAGATCTGCGAAGGACTCGATAATTTACAGCTGGTGCCCATTGATGTAGAACACCAGTTGTAGAAATACTAAGTGTTCCTAAGAGATCTTTGATGTATCTCATGGCTCTAGACACGATAAGTGCTCACTTAGGTTTCCTATACGGAGACTAGGGAGGGGTCTCCTGCTTCAATATCAACTATCTCTAAGAGATAAGTCGATAGATTACACTGGTTCCCCGTGAGAATGAAACAAGCTCTTTTAAGAGAACTTGAGTGGTTAATAAGGTTTAGTGCATTGCGTCACTGGGTCCATGACGACTTAATCTTCAATACCGGTGTTGTCTTTGCAACAACCAGTAGCATATGAATTGAACCCGGTGTCTGCCCTAAGGTTGAACATATGGAGGGCTATTTCTTTTCACCCTTTTCTTTACTTTTCTTTTTCATTTTTCAACCCCTTCTTTCTCCTTTTCATTCTTTACTCCTTTTTTCATATCATACCTAAGGACTTCTAGTTCTAACTATTGGTGATGTCCTTGGGTAGATCCCTCCGGCTTAGGCGGATCATAGGACGGTTTCCTAACCTTAGTCTCCTTATAACTACATGACTATCCTATAATTGCCATTGAAACCTTTGAAAATCTCTCAAAGGGTTTGTGTTTATCAAACATTTTGTTTAACACTTTGAGAGTTTTATGTTTTACTTATGAAGGGTGTTGATATAAATAATGTCTAAAAACATTATTAACATATATCGATATCTCTATGTTTTGATAATCACAAAACGTAAACTCATTGAACTACAAATTATGATGTAAACAAGTATTTAGTCGTAAATATTTGCTTTAGCATCCATATCACTTAAGGTATGAATAAACAAAGTGTCTAATGCATTTTATGATCAAAGGAATTTTTATTTTTACAAACCTTACATTTTATTAAAATGGGACAAACATTTCTAAACTTATACAAAACATTTTTGTATTTATAAGAAATGTTTTATTCAAAATACACATTTTGAATTCAAATTTCTACCCAAAAAACGGCCACATTCTTCAGGAAAAACCTCCCCCACAAAAAGACAAAAAATCTGAAGAAAAAATATTTTTTTTCTTAGGCGGCCCCCTTAATTATACTAGGCGGTCCCCTTAATAATTAAGGGGACCGGCACACAATTAAGGGGACCGGCCACGCTCCCTGTCAGATTTTGTCAGAATTTTTTCCCTATAAATACCACCTCAAACCTGGAATTTTTCTCACCTCTTTGCACAAATATTTTCAGATCCAATTCTCTCTAAACATCCTTCTAAAACCCCTTGATCATAAGATTATTAATCTTTGTTTCAAGTGATCCAATCTCTCATATCTCAAAGTGCAAGAGAAGAATCCTCCCCATCATAAAGCCAAAGATGTAGTTAGTGCTTATGTAAAGTTGTGAGCTTTGTATATGTAATAAGTAGATCAAGATGATCTTACTTAGTAGTGAGTAAGAAGTAGTGTGAAGAAGTAGTAGTGTGGAGAAGTTATGTAGGTGTGAAGTAATAGATGTGTGAGTATGTAGTGGAGTATAGAAGAAGTTGTGAAGTAGTGAAGAAGTCGTGAAGTTGTGAAGCCATGAAGAAGTCGTGAAGCCGTGAAGAAATAGGTGTGTTGTGAAGGTGTGATAAGTTGTGTAGTAGTAGTGTTGTGAAGAAGGTGTGTTGTGGTGTGAGATTGGTTCTAGCTACTATTAGAACTCGACATTTAGCTTAGTGTCGTTAAATGGTGTAAGCAAAAGTTGTGTAAGGTTTTCTCCGCCAAAAGGGAGCTTGTTGTGTAGTGAAGAAAACTCTCGAGTGTGGTACTCGGGGAGTGGAGTAATGCAAGGAAGGTGTCCTTGTAGCCGAACCACTATAAATCATCGTGTCCGGTTTGCATCTTCTTTATCTTATCTCTTTACATTTACTCTTGCATTTATCGCTTTATATCTATGCTTGCATATATGTGTTAGGTGTTGCTTATATTGTTATGATGATTGATTGTGTTATAGTTGCAAGTTAATATTGTGAAGATGTGCATAATTATATAATATGATCGACTACATTATTATTCACACTCCTCATATTGAGTTTAACTTAATAGATGATTTGATATAAAACGTTTTAAGATTTCAAAAGGAAAACATATTAACTTAAAGATCAACCAATGCTTTATTCATAAAACTAAGTTTTGAAAACAAACTCAAAAGTACACATATATAATTAATCATATTGATTATATATTGTTTTCATAATAAACTCTAATTGAAGATTTTTCATAAAACGAAAAAAGAGGGGAAAACCATTCAACCCCCCCCCCCCCCTTCTAGTTTTCCACAAAGGGCTCCCCCTTCACATGTGCTCATGATTATTTAAGAAATTTGCACATGCGGGAGGAGCAAGCACTTTTTGAATTGATCCACTTTCAGTGAACAAGACCGATTCGAGACACGCTTACATCACTAGTTAGACTAGTTTGAAGTTATTACCCGGCCTGGTCAAGTCCACAGAAAGTTTCTCGAAACGGTACATTTCTACTCAGACAAATCCTTTTCGAGACACGCTTACGTGGCTAGTTAAAGAGTTCCATTGTCAGCTTTTAGGTGACAACTAGCTCTAGTAACTAACTTGATGTTATTACCCGTCGAGGAAAAGTCTTTTCGAATTTACTAACTTTTATGTTTCGTCAATTCCTGGGTAAATCTGAGTCTAGCTCGCATGAGATTTGACATTTCTGCAACTTTTAACTTTCATATTTTAATCACTTTCCTTTTCTCCCCCTCAAAAATAGCATATAAGATGTTGTTTTTGATAAACATTTTGATTAAAATATGCTTTTTGAGTCTTATGGGGAGATATCAACAAGAACTTTTGTTTTCCAAAACGATGAGTTTTCAAGTGCTCCCCTTTAACAAGTGAATACTCATTGAGGTGAAATACTTGTCTTTTGAGCAGAATTATGAAAATCAGAAAATGTTTGATTAATTCTACTCAAAAGTAAGAAGCCTTCGCTCCTTATATGAGGATTGAGGCACTGAAGCGTACCTCAGGGTCCTTTCAATACAAGCACGGGTTGTACACTGTTATGTGTGCACAAACCATCAAAACATGATTTTGACAAAGCATTTTGATTTTGAATACTCCCCCTCAAAACGACCATGTGTTTTGACATTTTTAAACTTTGGAGCGAATTGGGGAGTAAAGGTTTGAAAAGATCTTGAGCAAAATTTTGAAAAGTTTTGAAAAACCTTTTGAAAAATTTTGAATAAATTTTGCTCAAGATTAAGAAGTTTTAGATAAGCTTCGCATGAAAAACTTCTTCTTGTTTTTAAGGATAAGTGCGCGTTTGGTTTTAAAGAACGGTTTAGCAAGGCACTTTCCTTTCTTTGAAACTCGAGTTGTGCACTGAAATGTGTGCACAAGTCATTGTTTTAATACAAAATTAGTTTTCTTAAACAAAATACTCCCCCTCAAATAATGAATGTTATTCGAGAGAAAGTCTTCGTGAGATGATTCTGCTCAAGGTTTTAGAAAACACAATCAAGTATTATACAACAAAGAATGCTTGAAATTCAAAACTCTTTTACTGTTGAAAGTTGTTTGAGACTCAGAGTCTCTCTTTTGAGTTTTAAAATCTGAAAAAGATTTCCATTTAAAGTTGAACCTCATGGTTTTTTTTTTTTTTTTTTTTTTTTTTTGAAGATTTGTTTTTTTTGTGATGAATGGAAAACTTTCGGTATTTGGGATGTTCAGATCAGAGACATTCTTTTATTGAAGCCAAAGCATTCCAGATTTTGAAAATATGAAAGGTTTTGAATGAATTTGCTTTGGTCTCCACACTTGCTTTACCGGTGTAAGACAAGAGTGTAGAGTTTGGAAAAATTTGTTTCTCACCATTTTCAATCCATTTACCAGTTTAGCCTTTAAACACATTTTGTCCTTTGACCTCAAAATATGTTCCATAAGAAACATTTTGTCAAATGTTGAAATTTTGACTTTCAATGGGATGACATGTACTTGCACACAGAGAAAATGCATCAGGCACAAACAAGTATAAGATGAATCAAAAATCTCATTCTAAATCAACCTAAGTGCTCAGAATTCTCAGATTAGCACACAAAATCACAGATTAATTCATTCTTTCACTCGAAATTTTCCAATTATGATTATGGTTTGGGGTTATGATTTGAGTCTAAGCACACTTGTTAGCATCATAATGCCGGAATATTAAACAAACAAACGTCCTAGTAATAGCAGCAAAGACATCGACATCTTAAACCCTAAATCACGTGATTCTAATCCTATGTTGTTCCTAATCGAGCAAGTACACCAATCGAGCATTCTTTAGCGTTCTCTAAAGCTATATAAACTAGTTAATTAGACTAAACACATAAAAAATGAAAGCCCTGATTGATAACCCTAGTTTCTGATTATGCCTTTTCGACCGTTGAAAACACTTGAAACATTTAGGGAATGATTAGACAACAACCATGAAGAAATTAGAAACTCACAATCGGGAACATTCGAGGAAAAAAAATCGTTAGTCTGAATCGATGAGGTTTATCGATTATGTGTGATACTTTTGAGAATATTTAAAGAAACATTTATTAGAGCCCGTTTTATTTTCCATGCAAGATCCTTTTTTTTTTTTTTTTTTTTTTTTTTTGTGAATCTTTACTCATTAAAGGTTAATTATTTTTCCATTTGAAGTCCAAACAAGGTTAACTTGGAATCATTGCAGAAAGAATTTCCTTTCTCCCCCTCGAATTAGCATATATTTTGTGAAACCTTTTTGTACATTTTAATTCGAGAGATCATAGAAGTTTTTGAAGATGAGATTTTAATACGAATGATGAAGAAACATTTTATCCTTGAAGAATTATGATGAGGTGTGCAAACTTCATGATAATGTGAAAAGTTTTCTCCCCCTCAAAACATGTTCCATTTTGACAGAGTAAAGCAAAATTTGTTTTAATGAAGGAACATAGTTTTGAAGTTACGAAGTTTGTACACAGAGAAAGAAGATTTTTTTTTTCTTTTTTTTTTTTTAATATTTAAAGAAAAAAGTTAATTGTTTGACTCACTTAGTTTTAAAGAAAATTTTGCAAATCATCTGGAGTCAAACACCGCATACCAATATGGTGAACTAAATCAACAAACCTTGATGGAGGTAATTATCTCGCATGTGAGCAGGATCCAAATTGCGTGTAGACGACTCAGTAATGTCAGGAATGAGTTGAGCCAGTGCAAACAGATTAAAGAACGCCTCTGGGTCATGCTCTGCGGTTTGTGGAACTGATTTAGGTATGGAGTCTTCAGCTGATTGTCGTGAGTTGGACCCGGTTTGTTCTGTGGTTGTTGGAGATGCAATTGGAGGACCGTCTCTCCCAACAGTTGTTGTTGTTTGTGAGGTGAATCAGGTACTTGATTGTGATCAAGATGTGCAGCGGAAATTGGTGAGACCTCAGAAAGACGGTTTTCAATCGTATCCTCAAACAATGGAGCAAACAAGGTTTCCACTTCTTTACGGTAGAGAGACAATGGTTCAGCCGAAGATTCCGGAAAGTTTAGACGGTTGGATGCGGGTCCAAAGCTGTGTTGCTCAGAAGCCATAACATTAAGCTCGGGTCTGAAACTGATTTGTTCCGAAGCCATTGCTGTTGAATCTGTAAAGAAAGAAAGAAGAGACAAAACAGAGAACATGGAGCCCCAAGTGAAACTGGGTTCCAGGTGTTAGAAGCATAAAGATGTAGTGTCAACTATCTTCTTGACACTCGAACACACAATACCGATGGTTTTCATTCTAGTCTCAGAGGTAGAAGTTGTGGAGAGCACATTAGTTTTGGTGCAAATGTCTAAAATCTTTCCTGTAGGAATCCACCTAAGACCAATTGATTTGAAAATTCTACTCGTGGGTACCCACCTAGTGTTAGATCTAGGAGAAGTTTTCCTTTTAGATGCAGTTGAATGAAATGTGGGAGCATCACTTCGTTGAGAAAACCTACGTCCTATATTGATCCACTTCTTAGGTTTTTGACTTATGACTTTTGGTTCAACAGGTTTGTTTGTCTTAGTCGATTGAGCCTTTTCAAGTGAATTTCCCTTTTGAAGATATTTAAAAGCACCAACAACATGATTAGTTACGCAACTACTCTTAGAAGCTAGCCAATTCCTATTAGTTTGTTGTTTACTCTTAGGTTTTGGAGTGCTACTACAAGCAGTGTTTTGTACTACAGTGGAAGGCATCACATGAGGTTTTGAACCTAGAATTCCATCCTTTTGAAGTAGCGCCTTTTTTCTAGCCTTTTCTAGATCATAGTTCTTGTACATGTCATATTTGCCATGAAATTCTTTACTTTTAATGCTCGTTTTAGACACTGTTTTCGAACTGATCCTAGATGAGCCAGGTATAATCACGTGTTGAGATTTAGCAAACACAGATGCATTTTCCTTAGGCCAAGAATGTGGAGTAACTGGTTTTGTCAAAATGTTTTTCTCAACAACTTGGGAGGCAAACCGAGGTTTTGAAAATTTAGGTCGTTCAGATTTAAATGCAGTTGGTTGTCTAACCACTGATTGTTTTCTGTTTGTTTGAGAAGGCAGTTTCCCCAAGATTGATGGTTTTGCAAACTTAGTATCCACACTCTGGCCAGTCAGTCTTCTTAATTTGTTTTGTAATGCAGCATGTGCAAACACCTTTTCTTGAATTTGACCTTTTAAAAGCTCATTTTCTTTAACTAATGTGTCCACACGTTTTCTTTGTTCATTCAAAAATTGACCATTGTTGCCCGAATTTATAGATTCGTTTTGCATTTGAAGTTTAAGTGAGATGCAATGTGCCTCTAGTTTTGAAAAATCTTTATGACACTGGGCAATGGTCTTTTTGAGAAGAAGGTTTTCAGACTCAAGAGTTTGGTATGATGTTTCAGTAATTGGATTATCAGGTAAGGACTCAGACTCAGAATGTATTACTAGACATTGAACAACATCCTGGTCAACCTCTCCTTCATTACTGAAGTTAGGTTGCTCAGATTGTTGTTTCTCATATGCAGGCATAATATGATCAACAGTAGATTGTACCTCAACCATTTGCTCTTTGTCAAAGTTCGGTTCTTTGTCATAGATGGGTATGAAATCTTCCTCATCCATCTGTCCTTTGTCAAGGTTGGGCTCTGAGTCATAGAAGGGTATGATCTCTGCACAATCTGCATCTTTATCATTCCCCAATCTGCTGTTGTCATCCTGCACTTCTGATTCTGTCCCTTTGCTTTCCATGACAACCACATTAGCTTTCAATGAATCATCTTTATGAACTTGCTCTTCTTGAATCTGTAACTTCAGTTCTTTGATAGCACTCAGATGAAGTGATCTTTCATTAAGCATAAATTCTAAGCGGCTTAGGCGTGAAACAAGTTGATCTCTAAAATCTTCAACCTCCATACCTGTGATGTTCTCTCTCCATACAGTGCTTTCATATTTATAGTGTATGAGAGCTTTAAAATGCAATGCCAAGAACACTTTGAACTGAGCCTTGAGCGCTCTAAATCCTGCCATGCAATCGCTTCCCTGTTCAATTTGCTTTTCAATTTGAACAATGTTTTCTCGGAGTTTCCTTTGGAAGGTTAGACGATCCATTCCAGTTCCGAAGAATGCATTAAAGGTACCCCCCGTAGGAAACCATGCATCTGAGAGAATCTTGCATTGAGTCTTAACTAATTCAAAATGAGCTAAGCAATTTTCTGTAGAATTGATGGCTTTTTTCTCATCTTCAGTCATCTTTCTCTCAAATGGGTCTTTAGAGTCATCAGAAGCATTTATGTCGTATACTGGTTCAGTATCATCCATGACACTCGAATTATCTTCCAATATTTTAACCTCATTGCCTACATTAACTACATTTGCAATATTCTCACCATTCCCAACCATCCTTTGAGTAATACCTCCTTGTATCACAACTCTTTCACCTTGCTTGACAGCCCGATTTCGGGAATTTCGGGAATTTGATAAAGCCTGACTCGTAAATTGTATGAAGTCTGAGATGATGGAGTTGTGACTTCGTTCATGCATTTGAGACCTTGATTGATACATTTTCTCTCTGTTTAATCTCACAACTGGATCTACAGAATTATCAGACTCATACTCTGAGCCAGTATTATCCATGTGAAATTCCTGCATGTTTGCCATTAACATCACATCTGCTGTATCGGCTTCCAAATCTGCTGTATTGGATTCCAAATCTGCATATTCAACATCAGATGCCATGACACTTTGCAAAACTGTATTGAGATTACCCCCTTCAACTTCCATTTGACTAAGTGTGGCATTGTATTCAACATTATCGTCAAAGACTGGAGTTGAATCATAATCCTGAGCTTCCTCATCTGCAATATTTTCTGTATATGCCAAGAATGCCATGCTTGGTTCGATAAGATCTTCTTCATCATCAGTATCTTTCATTGTGTTTAAGCATTCAGAAGTTGAAGTTATATCGCCATTGCCTTTCTTAGAATATACTTGACTAAGCTTCACTAGATTTTGCAGAAGAGATTGCACATTATTATGTAGTGTTGCAGGATGGTACTGTGGAATGAAGAAAGGCTCAGGTGCATTCGGAGGATTGAAGAAGAGACCATTTGGAGTGTAAATTAAGGATCCATGGTCAACAGCTGGAGCAGGGAGAATGGTCTTTAGAGGATTCATGCTTAAACAGGATTCAAGAATTTGCATCATTCTGATGTGATGAAGTTCTTATGTACGATGCATAGCTTCAAGATATTTCCACATTTCATAAGCACTGAACCATACAGCCTGTTGGTCAGCATCACACTGAGCAAGTTCTGAAGCATTCAAATCTGCAGTAGTTTGTAACCTCATAATCCCTGTTGAGTCAGCAAGAAATATCATTTTGTATGGACCATCTTGAATGGATTTAAGCATGAGATCTGCAGCAGGACGATCTGTGAGCCATTGTAGAAATCTCCGTTTCCAAACAGTATACGTTCCTGGTAGCAACATTGGAGGCCTTGATTCATTGCCAAAGAGCAGAACATGATCAATTAGGGAGCTATGACTTTGTTGTTGATGATGCTGTTGCTGATAAGAATATTGGTGAGGAAGGTAGTTGGAAGAAGGTGATTGAGACGTTGTAGATGACATTGCTCTCCCCCTTGATTGTTGCGATGTAATCGAAAAAATCAAGCAAAATGTCACACGCAAGGTCGAAATAGTGAATTCAGATTTTCCCTCCAAAAGTTATTTGAAAAAAATTTTCTCTCCCAAAATTTGAAAATCACTATGAAATGCAATTATAAGGTTGCAAGAAAAATTTGAGTTTCAAAAATTTTGCCGCCAAATTTCACCGAAAAATTTTGAATTTTGGCCTAAAAATTTGAATTTTTGGCCAAAATTTTCAACGTTATACCAAAATTTAAATTTCGCGTAAAAATTGAACGTTTAGTCTGCTGTAGAAAATAAATTTTACTCAAAATTTCCCGCCAAAAAACTAAGAAGAGAAAGATAAGAAAGAAAAACTATGATAAGAAGAGATGATGTGATTATGTTAATATGGATCTTTAAAGGATAAATAAAGGTTTTAATTAGATTTGAAAAACTTGATATCAAACTCGGTATGTTCTGTAACTCGGTATGTTTGGATAATATTCAAACTCGGTATGTTCTTGAAAACTTGTCAAACTCGGTAAGTAAAGAGAAGTGTTCAAACTCGATAATGTCCAGATACTAGTCCAAACTCGATAAGTCCAGATGATAGTCCAAACTCGATAAGTCCAGATGATGGTCCAAACTCGATAAGTTATGTAGTTCCCCTAACTCGATATGTTAAGGAAATTTGAGCAGAGTATCCCCTTAGAAGGTTGCCACACAGATCCTAACTCGATAAACGATTAGGTAAGAAAGGCTAACTCGCCAAAATCCAAACTCGATAAAATTAGATTCCTAACTCGATATTTGATAATCCTAACTCGATAGTTTTTTAGATTCCTAACTCGACAATTTTTTAATCTAACTCGATAGTTTTAAAAATCCTAACTCGATGGTTTTCAGAATCCTAACTCGATGGTTTTAAGAATTCTTAACTCGATAGATTTTAGATTCCTAACTCGATAGGACTATGAAACCAAACTCGATAAGTTAAAAATTAACCCCTAACTCGCTAAGAATATGACACCTAACTCGATAGGACTATGAAACCAAACTCGATAAGTTAAAAGTTAACCCCTAACTCGCTAAGAATATGACACCTAACTCGATAAGTTAAAAATTAACCCCTAACTCGAAGAACTGACCAATCCTAACTCGAAAACTTAGCCAATGAACAGTACCCGTATGTCTACAAATACACAACAAGAACCAAGTTTTTCTACCAAATCAAACCTAAATCAACCTATATTATCCCTTGGCGAATGATACCACTTGTTAGGTCACCATTTCTACAACATAATCACTTAAGAATTCTAGAGAGAGAAAGTAAGTAAAGAGAGAGAGTGGAAGGAACACCTAATGAAAATAAGAGACTAATAACCTTACTAGTGAACCAACCAACCTCAAAATGAGGTTATACATAGGTATTTATAGGTAAGGATTAGGGCTTCTCTAAACTTAGACAATATGACATACTTAGCCCTTAGACTTTATCCAAACCTATAAACCAAGCATTAAACTTACAAAATACATAAAATAACTAATGTTATAAGTAAGTAATGCAACCTATACCAAAACTCAATGACCGACACTTGAAATAATAAAGTCTATTCCCAACACATATACACGCCTAAATACACACACATACAACCTTCTATTTTGAATTTGAATTTCAAATTACAACACATACATACACTTATTCAACTCCTTCCTCTCCAAGCTTTGTGTTGCCAACTCACCCTATGACACATCTATGACACACACACAAAGTTATACACATTTATCTCCCTCTTACAAATTTGAATTTGAAATTCAAATGACAACTCACTCACACACACACTCATCTTGACCCTGCCTCTCCAAGTTTCACTTTACCAACTAATTTCCCTTACACACTTTCTTACATAGTCAAGATATCACATCTACTAACCCATCACATCTCCAATGACTAGTTTTTTAATTTGAAATTTGAATTTCAAATATGGGAGAAAAAGTTTTATTGATCATGTAATAACCAACCCTTGGAGAACACTCAAAGGTTATTACCCAATATCCAATGCCCAATGATTCTTCTCCTTCTATTTGAAATTGGACTAAACCCCTAACAATCTAGTTTTTACTTCACCAAATGTTTTAAATACATAAACATTAGCTAAATGAGTTGGTTGACCGTATCCCACTTTAAGTGTTGGAAAGTTATTGGAATTGTCAAAGGTGGACTGCAATTGGAGGTTTAACAAGAGTCGGGGATTAATAAACTAGAACTCAAAAATTTCCGGGATTACACCAGCACTGGATGGTGTGCCAGCGCATGACCACCGCGCTAGGTGCCTCTGGAAATGGTAGGTTTTTGCCTATAAATACCCACCTCTTGTCATTTGATACTCACCTCTTACCAATACATTATTTCTCTCTAATTTCTTTTCTCTCAACCCTCTAAGTCTAATACTTCATAATTGTGATCTAAACTTCTCTTCTATCTAATTGAAAGATCACTTCTTGTGCAAGAGAGATTCACAAGAACCTAATCCACTCTTGTAAATTGTGTCTAGGGTCTTCTTATCTATACCCTTTATATTATAATCGAGTCTCTTGGTTAGGTTTGGGCTTGATTTGAGTAAACAACTATCATTTATTCAATTTGGTTCTATGGTTGTAAACTCTTGTAGGTGATCAAGCCTAGATCGGGGAAGATCTACTTTGCGGTTTGATACTTCCGGAAGGGAAGTCTTTGTGGTCTTAGTAGTCTTTGTGATCTTAGTGATTAAGCCGAATCACAAAATTCTTATGGGTAGTTTCCAAGGGTGGAATACCATCAAGAGTAGCTCTTATTTGTGAGCGCCGACCTTTGTGCATATTGGTGGAGTAAAGTTGTAACGGTTTGTAATCCACCATAAGGATTATACTTAGTAATAGTATCGGTGTCATGGATTTGCAACTGGGTGAATAAATGGTATAAAACCCTCATCCCGAACTAGTATATACCGTGGTTTCTCTTTACTCGCTTTATATATTGTGGTTGTGATTGTAATTGTTGTAAAACAACTCATTGATCTTTGAGACTAGAAGTTGTTAAACTTTAAATTAGTCGAAGAGACTGTATTCACCCTCCCTCTACGGTTCTACATGGTTCTTAGTAGCCAATGGCTTGCTTAGATAAGCAATAGGATGGCCCTTTTGTTATAGTACTGCTCCAAAACCAAATCTTGATGCATCTATCTTAATGATGAACTCTTCTTTAAAGTTTGGCAAGGCTAAGACTAAAGACTGAACCATGGCCTGTTGTAACTCTTTAAAGGACATAGTAGCTTGCTTAGACCATTTGAATGCATTCTTTTTCAACAAACTGGTCAAAGGCTGGGCAATTGCAGCATATCCTTTTACAAATTTCCTGTAGTAACTAGTGAGGCCTAAAAATCCTTTTAATTGCTTTACATTGGTTGGAATTGGCCAATCTAACATAGCTTTGATCTTATAAGGGTATGTGGATACCCTTACACTAAAAATAATGTTCCGTAAATACTCAACTTGAGTTGTCCCAAACATACACTTACTCATTTTTTTTTATAAAGAGTGTGCTTCCTCGTTATTTCCAGTACTTGTCTTAAGTGTTTCAGATGATCTTAAATGGATGAACTATAGACTAGGATATAATCAAAGAAGACTAGAGTGAACTTTCTTAAAAATGGTCAGCATATATTGTTCATTAAGGCTGAAAAGTGGATGGAGCATTAGTAAGGCCAAAGGGCATAACCAATCACTCACAGTGCCCATCATGTGTCTTAAAAGTTGTTTTATAGATGTCTTACTCATGCATCCTATTCTCATGGTAACTAGACCTAAGATCCAAATTAGAAAAGACCCTTGATCCATACAATTCATCAATTAACTCCTGTATGATAGGAATAGGAAACTGATCTTTGATAGTTTTTGGATTGATTTATCTATAGTCAATGCACATCCTCTATACACATCCTTCTTCATAACCATTACTAAAGGAGAAGAGCAGGGACAGTTACTTTGCCTTATAACACTAGTGTCCAACGACTCTTTTACCATTGATTCAATTTTGTCTTTATGTGCAGGAGGATACCTATAGCATCTTATGTTAACTGTGGTGACCTCATCTTTAAGTGGAATCTATGGTCTAGACTTATGTTTGGTGGTAAGAATTTTGGAACATCAAACTCATACAGTAACTCTTTAATCTCAATATGCATTTGCTCATTATTACCACTGTCCTACATCAAATTTAGAGAAATGGAAAGCCAAACAGAATACCTTTCACCCTCTTGACTCCCAACTTGCTTTGGTAATTGCTAACCTTGCATACACTACAACTTAGGTTGTCTTGTTCCCCTCAGAACCACTTTCTTCCCATTAAACTTGAACTTCACTCTCAATTCCAAAAAGTTACACTTGATGTCCCCCAAAGTGGATAAAAACTATATTTCCAACACCATTTCACACCCTCCCAATGGCAAGATCATGAAATTTTGCTTAAAATATTTCTCCTTGTAACTTCCATTGAAAGGACTTGCATTTATATTTGCTAACCAATTGAGTTCCACCAGCTACAGACACTTGCAAAGGGCAAGTAGTCTTCAATTTTCATCCCAACTGCTTTGCCTTTTGAAGGTCTAAGAAATTATGAGTACTACCACAATTCACTTGACCTCTAACCCTCATAGTCTAGAAAGTTGTGATTCTAGATAAAGCATTTAGTGAAATTTGAGGTGTCTGCTCTTGCACACTTGAATTGCCTTCTTCTACTAAACAATTCTCTTCATTCCATTCTTCCTCCTCACCATCTAATGCTACCATAACTTCCAATACATACAATTTTCCATTACATTTATGGCCTAAAATATATCTTTGTCACAGTAAAAGCACTAATTCTTGGCCTTTTTCACCTCATATTCTTTCTTACTTAATTGGTTTCTCCCCTGATTAACACCACCACCCACTGTTCTTACAACACTGTTGTGAGGTAGTGGTAAGGCCAATTCCCACATTACCACCACTATTGCTTCTAAAACTAGTAATAGCATTACTTATATAGCCTGAATACACCGGTTTGGACTTGACTCTATCCTCATTAGTAGCTTCTTGCAGACTTGCAAAACAATAGGTGTCAGCTAATGTCCTAGGCTTAAACATCCTCACCATCATTGCAATATCATTATTTATACCATCTAAGAACATGCTAATAGCATGTGACTCAGTAATGTCAACTTTACTGAGCAAAGCATCAAATTGATAATGATATACCTTGATTGAACCATCCTGTCTGAGATTCTTCAAATTAGCCATTTGACCTTCCACAACTGCTCCAAATCTCTTAAGAACTTCTTCTTCATACCTCTCCCATGGTACCTCCAATCCATTCCTTTTCTCAAATTGTCTATGCCAATCGAGAGCCTTGTCAAAGAGATGAATTGAAGCAATCTCGACTTTTTGAAGTTTGCCACATTATCTAAATCAAAGAACTGATTACATCTGTATAACCACCCTTTGAACTCTTCCTCATTGAATCTTGGAAATTCTAACTTGGTGAGGCTTCTATAGCCATTAACTATGGTTGCCTCATTTCCACCCACCAATGCACCATTGTTTCCTTGATTTTGCATTTCCAAAACTAATTTTTCTTGACGAACACATAATCCATCAATCTCGTGTTGCATTGCTGCAATAGCTGAAGTAATGGCTTCTTGAATTGTTGTAACAGTAGTACTCTATATTGTATCACAGTACCACTTCTCTAATCAAAATCTAAACAATACAACCAAGAAGCATAAAGCAAGAAAAATCATAACGAAACATAATTAGCAAATAAAGAAGGAAAATGATAAGAAAGTAAGCTTAACGTGATCGAGACACATGTTTGACACGCTTCCCTTAAAACAGATTCGCCGTCAATTAGGTGTCTATTTCCCAGGGTACAACAATCGGAACAATACGTTGTATGCCGGATGTGACCTATGCTTGAAATTATCATCGGACTAGAGTGTATCTCATATGAAAATGAAAGTACACGTTGCTGTGTGGTTATCTTAGTGTGTTGTTTCCTTTCGTGTGTATTCTAGGTCTTCTCTAGAAAAACAAGAAGGTTAGTATAAATACTACCAACTAGTAACATATGGTGTAATGGCACGCATTAAATCCATTTAATGACCATAAACACCCATCAACCAAATAATTGACTAGTTAATTGTTCTAATCACCATTAACCATGCAATTAATTTGGTGTTGCAAGTTTATCTCATGCAAATAAGATTCATAACTTCTTGTTCTAAACATCTCACTTTGAGAATGGATATCTCATTCACACACGTTTACACCAAATTTTCCAACACTCTGTACAGTGATGTTAATGGTTTATGTGATGAACTGTTTCATAGCATCATCCATTTTGTATCTACCATTATTGGTGTTGTGAAGAATAGAAATAGACTTTGAGCCACCAGGAAAGATAGCTCTGATACCAGATGTAATGTTCTTCTTGAGTTAATTGAATGATTGAATGATTATAGTGGATAATAGAAATGAGAAATGAGTTACAAATTCAGAATCCCCCTATGACAACACCACTTGAGTATTTAAACTCAAAAAGGGTGCCAAAGTTATTTTAGGAAGTTTGTTGGAGAATGTCACACACCTCACATGAACAGCTTAAAGTTGTGCACATGCACCTCACGTGCCAACATTTCCCTCAATAACATAACCCATTCGGGCTACCAGTCATGAGGGTACCTCTCCAAAGCTGGTGTGCATTGGTGTTTCAAGCTTCTCTTATTCAAGAGATGTGCTTTTCGCTTCTGCTTTATAAACTAAAATGTTGCAATATTGAAAATATCCATCAATTTTTTTCCATACTAAAAATATCATATTACTATAACAATAAGATCCGAAAGTGGATTTAAAGACATCGAACTAGTGCCTCCAAATTTGTGGGCAAAAGAAGCAATGAGATGCGATTTGTAAATACATGAATTCTTCATACATCACATTGCACAAATTTAAAAATAGATTTTATGACTATACAGTGTCCTCAAGACACTACTGTATATGATTAAATAAATAAATTTTATGTTTTTTTTTTTAACAGAGATTTCATTTCACACCTCACAAATGGAGGAAATTTGAACATAACAAGTTACATCTAACATAACAAGTTAAGCCAAAACAAGACATACACCAAAATAGTTGTGACATCCTACAGCAACACCAGACAAGGGTGGGGGAATCACCAGAGTGAGCTTTTGGTGGACACAACCATATGAAGGTGTAGCTTGACAAAAGTACATAAAGTACATAAAACATACAAAGAAGATAAAACTAAGCATCCATAAATGAGCCAGACCTAAACCTAACAGATCTAAATTCAAAACCCAAGGCAGCTTCAAGCCATCGATGGCGGACGGCAACAGATCTGAGCAGAGGAGTCCGGGAAACAGCGGCAGCAGCAGCAAACGGCGAGAGCACGGCGGCAGTGGGCGGTGACAGATCTGTAGGTAAGGATTTTTATTGAAATGAGGGAAAAGTAAAAGGGATATCCGGACGGTCGGCCGAGACCGACCGCCGGAATTTATTTGAGAGAGCGGAGCTTGGCTGGAAAAAATCTAGAGAGAGGTAGGAGAAAAGAAGAGAGAGAGAGAGAGGATAAATTCTCACATATGATAGTGTATGTTCAAATTAAATTTTATGTTCATTAAGTGAAAATCGCAATTAACTAAGGAAATTTATGAGTGCATTAATTGTTTATTAAATGCGTTTTTTATTTTGGGAAAATTGTCTAAAATACATCGAACTTGCCACTTTTTACTATTGTATGTTATAAACTTTTTTTCCTATTGTATGTATAAACTTTCTTAATCATCCTATTGTATGCATAAACTTTCTTAATCACACTATTGTATGCATCGTTAGTCCTAATTGAGTTCAAATAATTGCATCGTTAGTCCTCATTGACTATAGAGTTAAAATATTTGCATCGTTAGTCATCATTCAGTTAAAATATTTGTATCGTTAGTCCTCATTGAATTAAAATATTTGCATCATTAGACCTCATTGACCATTCTTACGTTTTTATCAGTTTCATCCGTTTTTATACGTTTTCATCTATCATGTTTTTATCAAATATTTTGCCACACTTTTTTAATCAAATCTTTTGCCAAACTTTTTTTTATCAAATATTTTGCCACATTTTGTATTCATTTTTGTTTAGGGTTTAGTGTTTAGGGTTTAGGGCCTAAACCCTAAACCCTGTAGAGTTAAAATATTTTTATCATTAGTCCTCACTGAGTTAAAATATTTGCATCCTTAGTCCTCATTGACCATTCTTACGTTTTTATCAGTTTTGTCCATTTTTATACGTTTTCATCTATCATGTTTTTATCAAATATTTTGCCACACTTTTTTATCAAATATTTTGCCACATTTTTTATTCATTTTCGTTTAGGGTTTAGGGTTTAGGATTTAGGGTTTAGGGTTTAAAATCTAAACCCTAATAATTCAGATCAGAAGGGTTTAGGGTTTAGATTAAAGTCTCACGAGTTTTGATGTAAAACATCATTCCGAATAACGTTTGTGTTTTACACTTTTAATAATTCGGATCAGAAGGGTTTAGGGTTTAGGGATATAAACGTATTAAAACGGACGAAAACTGATAAAACGTATGAAAACATGAGAAAACAGACGAAAACGTATGAAAAACGGTCGAAAAAGGAAAAAACGTAAGAATCGTCAATGAGGACTAACGATGCAAATATTTTAACTCACTGAGCACTAACGATGCAAATATTTTAACTCTATAGGGTTTAGGGTTTAGGCCCTAAACCCTAAATCGTAAACGAAAATGAATAAAAAATGTGGCAAAATATTTGATAAAAGAAAGTGTGGCAAAAGATTTGATAAAAACATGAGAGATGAAAACGTATAAAAACGGATGAAACTGATAAAAATGTAAGAATGGTCAATGAGGACTAATGATGCAAATATTTTAACTCTATAGTCAATGAGGACTGACAATGCAAATATTTTAATTCAATTAAGACTAATGATGCAAATATTTTAACTCTATAGTCAATGAAGACTAACGATGCAAATATTTTAACTTAACGAGGACTAACGATGCACATATTTTAACTCTATAGTCAATGAGGACTAACGATGCAAATATTTTAACTCAGTTAGGACTAACGATGCATACAATAGGGTGATTAAGAAATATTATGCATTCAATAAGATGATTAAGAAAGTTTATGCATTAAAAAAAAAAAAAAAAAAAAAAAAAAAAAAAAATAGTAAAAAATAGCAAGTTCTATGTATTTTTAGACAATTTTCCCTTTAATTTTTTTTCAAAATATCGAGTTTTTTTCTCAATCCAGCTATTTTGATGTATTTTGAACCAAATCTTTTTCCTTCCCACCCTTTCTCTTCGATTTGTCTCCCGAAATGAGGGATAAATAACATTTTGTTGATCAAAACAAAAGGATCGTTTCTTTCTTTGAAACTATAGCCCATCGATCTTCCCATTGTTTTTTTTCTTTATTTATTATTGCTTCTCCATATATCAACTATTGAGTTAAAATCTAATTACATCTTGATGATTTTCTTGGATAATATATTTAGATTACAACCTCAATAGCTTTTTGCATATCTTGATTGTGGGGTTTCAACATTTGGGGAGATAAAACAAAGGATTTTGATCAGATATTAAAGTGTTTTCGGGTTATCCGCCTAAAGAAACATGGGTTGTTTTTCGTGTTTTCCAAAACAAGAAAACAATGTAAACATGAATTGTTTTTCTTGTTTTCAGTCACAAGGTTCGATGGAAGGAAAGAAACGGAACATGAACTGTTTTTCGTGTTTCAGAAGAGAACGAAAAAAACAAAACATAAATTGTTTTTCGTGTTTAAAAAAACGAGAAGGAAAGACGATAAAAATGAATTGTTTCCTGTGTTTCCGAACACGAGATTCAACACAAGAGAAGAACGATTTATCACAAGAAAACAAGCAAAGGATGTATTGTTTTCCATGCTTCCGAGCACACAACTTTACACCCAAAAAGATACGCAAGATGAATTGTTTCTCGTGTTGCAAGGGACAAGATTCAACAAAAGGAAAGATAGGAAACATGAATTGTTTTTCGTGTTTTCAAGCACTATATTCAAAACAAGCGAAGATTGGTAAGAAACGAAAAAAGATAAGAAACATAAAACTGTTTTCGCATATACCAACACTAGGGAAGAAACGATGTAAGAAGTTGAGAAAGAGAATAAAGAAACTCCATTGTGTACCTTTGATTCGATTTAGTAAGTGTTCCATTTGTATCACATTTTTCTGAATAGTCAGCTATTTAAAGTTTAAACCATCATACTCTAAAAAACATAAAGGGTGCGTGTTGTTATATATTGTGCAGAGAATAAGAAAAGAGTCCAATCTGAAACCCAAAACCAAGATGGTAACGAAGCTAAAAGGAATAAGACGGGAATTACAAATCAAACCAACAACAATGTGGCAGCGAAAAATTTCACTTACAAGGAGTTAGAGATAGCGACCAAGAACTTCAAAGAAGAATCTCTTCTAGGGGAAGGTGGATTCGGGCGAGTTTACAAAGGAGACCTCGAGAAAACCGGGCAGGTAATCAATAAATCTCAAGAACCACCTGTACATGCAAAGAATTTGGCTATTGTGTCATATGACATATGTATTTGTATAACTATTATCACATAGTATTGGGTTTTCTTGGCTCAGATTGTAGCAGTGAAGCAACTAAATCGTGATGGGAAGCAAGGAAATGCGGAGTTTCTTGTAGAGGTTATGATGTTAAGCCATCTCTGTCATCCACGGCTGGTAAATTTAGTTGGATATTGTGCGGAGGGAGATCAAAGATTACTTGTATACGAGTATATGCCTAAGGGTTCTTTGGAAAACCATCTACTCGGTATAGTATATGACTTTAACTTTGTAATAGATACGAGTATGTAACAATTTTTACAAATTACTTGCTAATAACTCCATTTGGGTTATATTATCTGTTACGGATCAATTGAGCCTTAACAAAAAGAAATTTCGTTACAAGGGAACGGGCCAAGTGAGTTAAAACTCGCCCAAGTGTGTCTTTTAATCTCCTAAATCATTTTTATATAACGTTAGTTTAATATTCTGATAGTATAGTATATGTTATCACCCTCACATACTTGTTTAGACCATGTATTATGCATACATTATGTAAGATTATTGTTTGAATGTTTTTGTGATGTGCTGTAGCTGGTTCAAATATGCAGATCTTCCCCATGGGAAGCAGCCGCTTGATTGGTTGACAAGGATGAAAGTAGCGTTGCATGCTGCAAAAGGCTTAGAATATTTGCACGAATCAAACAACCCACCAGTAATATATCGCGACTTGAAGTCCTCTAACATACTACTTGACCAGGATTTTAATGCTAAACTCTCTGATTTTGGGCTAGCCAAGCTTGGTCCAGTTGGGGATAGAACACATGTAACATCAAGAGTAATGGGAACACTTGGATATTGTGCACCTGAGTATCAAAAGACAGGTAAGTTGACTGTAAAGTCGGATATTTACAGTTACGGTGTTGTTTTGTTGGAGCTCGTTACGGGAAGAAGAGCTATTGATTTGACAAGGAATAGCGAAGAGCTGCATCTTGTTCAATGGGTAAAGTTCATGGTTAATATCTTTATTAGGACAGACTAAATTACATAATCATTCTTGTGGCTTTCTGAACTTTATAAAAAGAGCAAATTCTCTAAATGCCCAAGTTACCCAAATTGTTCACCTTTTCTAAACAAATAAAACATGTTAGACAAATGTCTCCTCATTGTACTTTGGGTGACTTTTTGAGTGACATTTTATTTGAGCGACTAGTCGCCCAAGTCGTCTTATCTATTTTGAGAAGTCTTTTTTTTTTTTTTTTTTTTTTTTTTTTTTTTTGAAAAGGTGAACAGTTTGAACAACTTGGGCATTTAGAGAATTTGCTCAAGTCGGTCGTCAGTACTAGTGCTTTCAAGTCATATACAAGTGATTTAACCTTCGTTCCTCTCAAGTATATGACTGATTTTCGTAGCAACCAAGAAGTTTTAGTAAAGACATCGACTAAACAAGACACCAAAAGTGAAATTCTGTTAATTGACAAGTGTGGATTTAGTGAACTTTTATCCAAGAAGTTTTTAGTCTTTAGGTTGTCTTGCTACGACCCTAACTAGGTTGCATCTATTAACTTTTAACAATCAACATTTTTAAACAGGTGGAACCAAGGATAAACTCAGAACTTGTTGATCCGCTTCTTGAGGGAAATTACCCACAAACTGATCTAAGCCAAGTGCTAACCATAGCAGCCATGTGCCACAGTATGGGTGCATCGGCCCGGCCATCAATAAGTGATGTAGTTGCAGCATTGTCTTCTATTACGCAAGATCCAGTACCATCAATATGACTCAATTCAGGTGCAGGATAACATACTAGGTTAAGTATGTAAAACAGAGATAATCTTTGCGTACCAAAAACACACCAAAGTTTGTTCCCGATAAAAAGATAATACAATATTCGAATGTTCACATGTAACGCAAGTAAATAAAGTTTAACATCTTTGCGCAAGAACTCGTGCCTTCATTAATTTATATCCGAAATAATTAATACTTAAATCATTGTCACAAACAAGTACATTCTTGAATAATAATGATTTTAGCACAAAACTTGTATCAGCTTTGTGCGGCATTCATATGCCCGTATTTCTGCATCACCTTCTTGGTTGCAAGTGCTGCAGCCTCGCTGGCACGGAGGGTCCCACTCGCCATCATTGCAGCAAACTCTTTCCCAATCTCTTCTTGCACTTTGCTTCTTGCATCTCCAAGAGGATCGGCGGCTACTGGTTTCTCTTCTGATGTTCCAGCTGGCACAATTGCAGGTGAGACCACGTTTTCCTCTTTCGACTTGGCATCACTGCCTTTTGCTGATGTGTTGTCTACTTTCTTTGTCGTTGGAGGAATTGTGTTCGCTGGAGATGGTCTAAATTGAGGAGCTTGTGGGACAGCACCTGACCTCATTGTCATCTCCAAGTTTTGTATCATAGGCACTGGAAATCATAGAAATTTGATACAATATTTGTGAGAATCCATATAAAATTTATGACGATTAAAAAACATGATTAGAAAAGTTAACTTACTAATAAGGGCACCCATAGGGCTACTCATGACTTCCTGAGGCAGGTTAAGAATGTAGTCTGGGACAGAGGCACCCACCAAAAACTGTGCAACTTCGTTGCTAAAATTATTACAATTGTGTGTCATTAAACTGTAAGTTTCAGCTGTGTAGCGTGGGCCAATCTCCTGTAAATACATCTCAAACACATCCTTTGGGACATGGGTGACACCAAGATCAATCACTCGGAGTGGAGTCCCGTATTGTGCTTTTCCCGCTGGACATTGCTGAATGCCAGCTCCATAGAAGTATTCGGTACCATATACAACCACACCTGTGTGCCTGTTTAATGTTTCAGAACAGATGGTTAATTGGCATTGTTACAGCGAGGTGGCAATTTGAATGAGTTACAAGCCAAATGGTTTGAATAATTTTAACTGAGTTGGAACGGGCTAAACAGGTCAAGTGGGTTAAACACTTAAACGTCACCTTCCTAATACTTATATAAGATTAGATTACCCCTGTTATAATAGAAATATTCAATCATATTAGACCTCAGAAAAAATATTTGGCCGAACCCAACCCATTTGCTGACCAGCCTATTACCTCTAAACTAATCATAATCCGCAAGAAAGAAGTCATGATAACAAAAAGGAAAAGAAATAGAGCCGTTACCATATAGCTTCGATAGCCTTCCCCAGGAATGACATGGAGAGCTGGCGAGCCAGGCCATTGCTTAAATCATATACATGCAATTGAACCTTGTAACCCTCCTGTGAATACAATTTTCAAGTGGTTATTTAGTATCCCAAAACAATAGATCTTGACATCCGAAACCAGGTAAAGACATGTAGTCATGTACCTCAGCCATCTTTTGATTATAAAGCTAAATGAATGAATGTCGTTGATGCTATTAATCTACTTCTTGTATGCCTTCGCTACAATTGACTGATAGTAAGCTCTGTTCAAACCAGAGAAAGCACAATAAGGACACAAAAATGCGATGATATATAAGAAGATCTAGTATTTTAACAGACACAAATCATGGAACATCATAATCTATTCCGGGCTCAATAGAAATATTGGGTTATAAAAATGCTAATAACATAAATTATTTACGAAACTCCCATGTAAAATGGCAGGAACACTATATCTTAATCCGAAGATTTTTGGATACTCTTAAGAATAAATTCCAAACTTTCGGCATATAATGATCTTATGCTTAGTGTGCCACTTACAACAAACAACTAATCAAAATCCGAATCGTTTGTGTGAATTCTACCCCAAACCATACAACAGACAGAATGCATATCATACATAATGTTGCACAAATAAAAGCCTCAACAAATTGCATCAAATTACGCACATCAGTAGCAATTGAAGCATGAATTACATAAACTAATCGACACACAAACCTTTAACTATTAAATTAAACAATCGAACATAAATATATATCATACAATGATACAAACTATGCTGAAAACAATAGCAAACATTATACATATAAATAAATCAGTTACAATTACAATAAACCACAAATCACACAAACTTAATTAAAATCCAAAGCATTGGGTCAAAGTTTACAATTAAATAAATAATAGATCAGTTATTCTTGAACCACAAGTTACATAAATCAAAATATAAATCGAAGCGTTATATATAATTAAACATAAAGGGGAATGTTGATACCTGAAATATGGGAGGGAGTCAAATAAGATGAGCGTAGAACAAATCGGAATCTGTGATTGTAAGTCTATTTATAAAAGAAGGTAGTTAAGGCCCAACAACTCGGGCGGTGGATCTTTCTATGTCTATTACTTTCTAGAATCTACCAATATATGATAACTTGTTTTTTTTCTTATTCAACACGTTGAAAATTAAACAATGTTTTGTTTGTTGTACTTTTATCCACGATAAGTTTGAGTTTTGTTTCACTAGTGTTTATCTCTTGTCGGTTAAAGTTTTTCGAAAGTTTATTATGCTAAATTGAACAAGAGCGGTTTCAACAAAGTGAAACGCACACTAAGAGCATCCGGTATCGACGTATCGTGGCTTAAACGCAAGCCAAATCCCACTTGGGACTTGTTTCGGGGCCACCAATCTTCAAGCCACTATACCCTCTCGTGCCAATTTGTAAGCCATTCATTTGGCTTACACCAATTCTCTTAAAAAAAAAAAATAATAAAAAATAAAAATCGTGAATATTGTGTTTTAATGAGGTATGGTAGGTCTCAAAAGGTAAAAATGGCTCAAGCCATGAAAGAGAGGTAATTTGGTGTGTGCGTATTAAAAATGAGATACCGAGATTGCGCTAATATTGCTATTTTACTTGAGCCACGATACCTTGTGCTATAATGACTATACTATCCACGTTTGAGAATACTGATGAAACAAGATATATCACAAACAAAATGGCCCTTACCGAAGTTTCTAAGCTAAATGTAATCAACCAGTTTTCGTTTCTACTCACTGCAATGTTATTTCAAAACATCTATTTCTTATGTTCAAAATTGGGATAATTTCATAAATCTCAATTTAAACATTATATTGTCATATTTACCTAATTTAAAAAACAATTTGTCATATTTACTCATAATACTAATTTAATCTTTATAAGATTTACAAAAGTAATACGTAGTAGTAGTATTTACTAGTACAACTATTTGAATTATATATTCGTTTTCTACTTTTTAGAAAAAGTCCAATTTGAATTATATATTCGTTTTCTACTTTTTAGAAAAAGTCCAAACATAATACTCTATATTGTAATCACTCTTACAACATATGTTAAATTTACATAATTCAATTAAAAAAAAATCCACTTTGATTATTTTACATATTAACTCAATAAATAATCTGATTTGTTAAATACTGATTATATGACTATTACGATATCAAATAGCATAATTAAATCCAACAACTGATTATCTTGCAATTTTCAATTAACATTCTTGTTAACTTAAAACCCTACAAATACATCATTTCATACGTCAATTTACCCTAAATCTATTCGAGGAGGTGTATAGACAAATCATGACCGTGTAAATGTGACTTTCGTCTTCCTTCAATTAAGTTCATCTAAAATTTAGATGAAGAATCATAGTTGTCAAAATCGCGATCCTATACGATCCAACGATCTTCTACACAAAAAACAATCAGGATCTTAACAAGATCGTAATTCAAGTATGATCGTATCAAGATCGTAGGATCGCACGTAGTATCGTAGGATCGCCTATTTTTTATTATTATTATTTTTTGGTTAATTTTTTGTTATATTAACTTTGTTGATATAAATAATGCCTAAAAACGTTATTAACATATATCGATATCTCTATGTTTTGATAATCACAAAACGTAAACTCATTGAACTATAAATTATGACGTAAACAAGTATTTAGTCGTAAATATTCACTTTAGCATCCAAATCACTTAAGGTATGAATAAACAAAGTGTCTAATGCATTTTATGATCAAAGGAACTTTTATTTTTACAAATCTTACATTTTATTAAAGTGGGACAAACATTTTTAAACTTATACAAAATATTTTTGTACTTATAAGAAATGTTTTATTCAAAATAAATATTTTGAATTCAAATTTCTACCCAAAAAACGGCTACATTCTTCAGGAAAAACCTCCCCCACAAAAAGACAAAAAATCTGAAGAAAAAATATTTTTTTATTAGGCGGCCCCCTTAATTATTAAGGGTACCGCCCCCTAATTAAGGGGACCACCCACGCTCCCAAACAGTAATTTTTCCCCTATAAATACTGGTTTATTCCACAGATTTTTCTCACCTTTTGCACCCCAAAACTTTCTGTTCTAGATCTCATTTCTATTCTCTAAAATCCTTTGATCATATATACATTAATCTTTGTTTCAAAGTGATCCAAGTCTCAACCTTTCAAGTGCAAGATAATAATACTTCAATCTACCAAGAGAAGAAGTATTACAACTTGTTGTGACCTCCACATCCAAGTTGTTAGCGCATCATCCATTATATCTATTTCTTTGCGTAACTAGTTGTGAATACTTGATAGAAGATAGATTAGCAAGGTGTGTAGATAGAGAGATTGTGTAGTAGATAGTTGTGAAGTAGAGAAGTTGAGAAGTAGATAGTTGTGAAGAAGATTGTTGCGAAGTAGATAGTTGTGAAGATAGATAGGTGTGAAGAAGTAGTGTTGTGATTAAGTAGTGACTAGGTGTGAAGAAGTTATGTAGAAGGTGTGAATAAGTTGTGACGAAGTTGTGGTGTGTATATTGGTGTGTAAGGTTTTCTCCGCCATAAGGGAGCTTGTTGACATAGTGAAGAAAACTCTCGAGTAGGTGACTCGAGGAGTGGAGTAAGGCAAGGAAGGTGTCCTTGTAGCCGAACCACTATAAATGTTTTGTCTCGCGATTTGGTCTTTCCATCTCTTACTTATTATCTTGCTTATATCGTTATTACTTTCGTAGACGTAAAAGTATATATCTCTACATTATATATAACAGGAGGCATTTGAAGAATATGCCACCTCATTGCCCAGTCAATGCCCAGTAATTCATTATCAGCCATGTCATCACATTTAGGCCATGTCATCAATTTTTTATTAAATTTATTTCTTTTGCAATTTTTTAAATAATTTCGATAAGTTATATATTACATAAAATTTTAATATTAGGCGTGTGACTAAAATTCGGAATTAATGACCACTAAAAATGAAGTTGCTAAGGATTGAACCTGGGTGGTTTGTAACATTAACTTATGTCTTAACTATTAGACCAACATGATTTTTGGAATATATTTTGCAACACCAAATCTATAAACCTGTGTAATTAATTATTTATGCTAAAAACTATGTTTTATATTAATTCACGTAAGAAAAAAATACTCTTCCTTTTTATCAAAACCCTAATAATCATGTATGTCGACTTTCTCTCTTTTTCTGAAAACTCTAATATATTCATGTATTGTATTCAATTTGATTTATTCTATATTTTTTTTGCAGTACCATTGTGGGAGATAACTTATGTTTTGTATGCATGTTTTTTAAGAATGCCACTTGTGATATCCAGAACTCTATAACTGAACAAAGGCATATGCTGGCTTTATATGCACAGCAACATGAAGATCAGTATCCCTGTTATACCTCATATAATTTCAATTGTATTAATCTTCTTGGTAGCGTAGTGTAGCCATTAATTTCCCAACAGATGGTCATATGATGCTCAGAGCATTAAATATATGGTTTTAACCTTACGACCAAGTAAGTACATAAAATCTTTATTTTTTTTGTTTCACATTAGTAGATTTGGTTATTTAAAATATTTAGTAGATTTGGTTAAAATAGTTTAGCTTTCATCAGTTAGGTGTTGGGTTTGCTAATGGTTCACTTTGGTTCCTTATAATTGTTTATCAGTTTCTGAGATTATGATGGGCAAATAGGTGAAAAGGTCAAGGCATATAAAGGGGGATGCAAACCCATTAATCGCTAAACATGATGTACAGGATGCTTTTTTAATTAAGAATAGTATGTATATGTATATATATACATGATGTACAGGATGCTTTTTTTTTTAATTGCAAAACAGTGTTTTGTGGCTCTATTGGAATGCAGATGATCATTTTTTTTTCCTTCTCAAATGGTTTGCCAAACATTATTTTGTGATTGCATGCATTTAGCAAATGCATTAATTGATCAATCTACTCCAAGCATTCCCAAACATAAAGACCTTTTTTAAGTGGGTGTTTGTTTAACCTTATTTGGCCGGCTTATAAGTTTAACAAGTTGACCATATGGCTTATTTTAGTTCATAAGCTCATGTTGATAAGCTCATAAGCCCAAAAATTGAACTTATGAATTTTTTTAAAAATTCAATAAGCTCATAAGCTTAAACAGACATCCCCTAAATTTATGTATTGTTGTACGGATTAAAATTAAGCAGTGAAGAGTTTTATAAGAAGAAGGTTTT
>JARVZY010007577.1:0-22701 GCA_030686995.1 Artemisia argyi | reverse complement strand
TCACCGGCACACTCATATATTTGTGGAATTTGGGGTAAATAATAGGAAACGGATACGCTCAATTCTCACAATTTTATATAATAGTAGTTATGTGTGCGGTTATGCAACTTAGATTTAACAAAAACATGCTAGAAAAATTTTAAATTTACGCATATTAATCACATATTAACGCATATTTTTGAAAAATTAAGGACAAGTAATGTTTTAATTCTCCACCCCCCCCCCTCACTTAAGTTAAACAACGTCCTCGTTGTTTGATTATGAAATTAAAAACAAGCAATAAAAAGAGTTAAAACGGAAAACTCCCCTGACATTTGCTCGGTATGATCCTCCATTATGTGTTTGTGAGCAAATTTTTATTTTCTGTGAGTAGAAGGCGTTCAAACCTCCATAAATGATGTCTCCACAGAAAGTACAGAAATATATAAATACCACCATTTATAAACACATGTGTTAAGAAAATCAAAGCTTGTGCAAAATCTATTAGTGGTTAGTAAAAATAAAACCTAAAAATTGAAAATTAAAAATCTGAAAATTTCATCAGGTCAGTCGATGCGCAGTATCCATGAAAAGGGATACGGCGTATCGAGCTTGGAATTAGTACGAGTCAGAAAAATAGATGCGTCGTATCCTTAACCAGGGATACGCCGCATTAAAGAAACTGACAGAAAGTTTATAGTTCAGAAAAATAAAATGCAGAAAAATAAATGATAGATATGACTTGTACAGTTGATACGCCGCATCCATTGAAGGAGATGCGCTGCATCAAGTGCAGGTCTGACAGACTCGACAAAAAAAACAGAAAAAGATAATCCGGGTTGTCTCCCGGAGAGCACTTTTCTTTATTCCAGAGTCTTCAAGTTAGACTCATCTTCAACTCCTATTTTGTTCTTCTCACGTACCATCCCTCATCCTTGATGCGAAAGATGTTGTGATATACTTGTGTCACATTATCTTCAGTACAAGTTAGCTCATTAAACTCGGTAATCTTTATAGCTGCGTATTCTTCAAGTGGCCCAAATGAGTATTTAATAACCTCGAATTTTTCAGCTGTAAATGTTGGCGGCTTTTGATAAGGAATCCCAAGAAGTTGACATTTTTGTTTCTTGAATGCTTATGCTTTTTCATTATCAAAGTTAGGTTCTTGATTACAAATTAAATAATCTTCAAATCCATCAGTGTAATCATCATCTTTTTCATCGTTTGACTCCAAAGGTCCTTCCATTGTATCCAAATATTGATGATCACTTGACTCGTTATCGCGAGACTCATAATCGTCTTGCAGTTCGTCCCATTCTTTTTGAAGCCTCCATTGTAATCTTTGATCTAGCTTCGTGTAGTCATCGAAGTTCTGGTGCACCCAGTCCTAGAATGACACCTTTTTAGCGTACATTCATCCCTATCAGAGTCAAGTCTTGATTTTTCTTTGAGGGCTTCGTGTTTTCTTTTGCAATCCACGATTGATTGACTAATGCCAATCATAACTGGCGAAATAAATTTTATCCCCAACTTGTGTTTTTTCAGGTAAATTTCCTCCAGTACAAATTCTATCTTCTTTCCAATTACAAGTTGGCCATTCTTCATACCCGTATTTTAATAGAATGGGCTCACATGTATGTTTCAATTCATCTTCATACAATGGTTTATTAGAAACCCATGGTATTTGATTGTTCCATTCATATAACCAAGTGTTCTTAAATACCTCGTAAGTTTTAAAACCCAGTTAGAACATCTTTGTCGATCTTTAAGAGATAATTGAATTCTTTAAATTCCTTGCACAGAGGTGTCTCGTACTCAAACAAGTTTGTTTCAATTCAAAACATTTCACCCGCCTCTTCATTTAGCTCTTCCTCATCGTTCCCCTTTTTCTAGTAAGTCCAAAGTTTGTTTTTTAGAGATATGCTCATCTTATCAGGGTTACGAAATTTAGACTTCAACCAGTAGGTAAATTCAAGATCACGCTCAATAGGACCAAACTTACCTAGGAATCGTGCTTGTAGCTTACTCCAATTAGTTATTGATTCCATAGGTTCATCATTCAACCATCTTCTTGCAGTTCTCAAAAGCGAAAGGGGAAAGATAATAAGCATCAATCGGTCAAAGGTCATGTTCTTAATCACAAACAGATCTGCGGGCTCAAGAATCTTTTCCACATGTTTATTAGCATCTTCATTTTCTGATCCACTTAAAGCATTCTCTCGTAGTTCTTTGAGAAATTGACCCTTCAATTCAAACTTGGCCTTTTCATCAAACTTTAGCCTAGCAACTGCCGAACCATAGTCCGCTCAGGTCTTGTTCATGTACTCCTCCATAGTTGGATCCGTCATTGTTTCTGTTACTTTTTCTTCTTCGTTATGAGATTCTTGATCAGAAAAGTAATCGAGCTCTACCGAACTCGAAAAATCAAGGCTTGTTTGGCTGAAAAGCTTCTTAATTGAGTGGATAGCTCTTTCAGGATCTTCGAAAGGTTTGGTTAAGTTCTTAGTTGAACTCCTGCTCATGCACTTCCTGAAATCAGCACAAAAGCATTAGTAGCTAGGATAGGTTTGATAAAGTAAAATATCAGAAAATTAATTACAAAAACGGAATACGAAAAATAAAAGTTGTTGATATCTACAGATGATGCGCCGTATCCTATAAAAAGGATACACCGTATCTTCAAACGTTAAAAATTAATCAAATTTTTATTTCAGAAGATCAATACGCCGTATTAAAGAAGTAAATACGTCGTACGTTCAGAATTATCAAAAATTACTTATACTTATTAAAAATAAATGCGCCGTATGAGCAAAAGCTAATACGTCGTATGTTCGTTACGTTTCAAATACAAGATTTTTTATTTCAAGGCGCCGTATCTTCATAAACCGATACGCCGCTTCTAGTTAATTTAAAAAATTCAAAAACTGTTTTTAATAAATAATTAATATGTCGTATCTGTAAAACAGATGCGTCGTATGGCGTTTTGGGTTTTAAGAATTTTCTAATTAAAACCAGAATACGCCGTATCTAGGGGATAGATGAGCCGTATTCAAATTATTAAATAATTACGCTGTATATAAAATTAAAACGCAATATGCTGTATCTGTGAAAACAGATGCGCCGTACCGTTTGTATCAGGAAAATACAGCAATTAGCAAACAATGCAGAAAAAAATAAGAAACCTAAAAATACAAAAATTACATAAAACAAACAAACTAATATATATACTAAATATGCAGAATAATACAATGAATGCAATTATACTAATACACAACAAAGTTAAAAGTTAAAAATCTAAAAATCAAAATCTAAACAAGTTAAAAACCTAATTAAAATACTAACAGATAAAAAGATATTAAACAATTCACTCCCCGGCAGCGGCGCCAAAAACTTGATGCGTGCGTATATCGTTGTAGAATAGGATTATCTTTATCAAGTTTTAAATTTATATTTAGCCAACTTATCCTATAACACACACTAACCAGCAGTGTACCCGATCAATGTAGCGTAGTTGGTAAGTAGAGTGTCGATCACTAAGAGTGGAACGTTAACACCTAGAATGTCTATCAGTATTTTAATTCCTAAGTTAGTTTTACAATCTAATCTAACGCGAGAGGGTTTTCAGTTTGAGAGACTAACACGATTTGAGTTGATTAGTAAAATAATAAAACTATTGAGATAGAATGCAACGAATGGCGAACACGAACACAGATAGATAACAGATACAGATAAGAGGCTTGACTAATGATTAAGTAGGTTGTCACTTGTTTTATTGCTAGTTTTATATGATGAGTGTCGTAATCTATTCTCTCTCACTGGTATCTTGACTATAGGTGAGTAAACTTTTAATGATTACTTATGTCTATTCTATTTAACTTTTTTAAGGGCTTACACTAACTTATAATGCTAGTGAAGAAGACGTTGGAGGGGTATGACAGCCCAAGCAAGCCACAACTAAACACATATGTTATCAAAGCTGTTGATATAAATAATGTCTAAAAACGTTATTAATATTTTTCGATATCTCTACGTTTTAATAATCACAAAATGTAAACTTATTAAACTAAAGATTATGACGTAAACAAGTATTTAGTAGTAAATATTCACTTTAACAAAATAATCACTTAAGGTATGAATAAATAAAATGCCTAATGCATTTTATGATCAAAAAAACATTTTCTTAATCACTAGATTTTTTATAAAATCTCATAAACATTTTATAATTTTTAGAAAATCATTTTTGGTATTAAATAGATATGTTTAACTCACTATAAATACATGAATTCAAATTCTCAATCAAAAATGACAAAAATTATCCATAAAAACCTTCCTCACTAAAAGACAAAGATGAGCAACGGTCTAAAGGGGCGGCCCCCTTAATTATAAAGGCAGTCCCCCTTAATATTTAAGGGGGCCGGCCTCTATTTAAGGGGACCGACCATACTCCACTTGTGCTCAGCTTTGCTTATAAATAGTGGACTATTCCTGGACTTTTTCCTCACATTTTGCACTCCAAATTTTCTGTTTTAAATCTCCATTTCTATCTTCTTAAATCATCTGATCATTTAATAATAAGCTTTTGTTTTCAAATGATCCAAGCTTCATCTATTCAAGTGCTAAAGAAGAATACTTCTATCCTTAAAGACAAGAAGTATTATCACTTTGTGTGATCCAACTTCTCAAGTAGTTAGTGTATCATTCCTTGTATATCATTCATTCTTTTGTGTATAAGGTGTATATATATATAAAACTATATTTCAAAACAGAATAACATCTAAATATATACAACCCACAAACCTTTAGATCATGATTCTATTTAGAGTATGACTCCATATCAGAAGAACTATCAATTGTCTTCCTAGGCCAGTTTTAGAGCTAAAACTTCCACGACTAAATTTTAAATTGACAATACCACCTTAAATATACAACACAGAAAACACATAATTTCAGAAGCAATTTTGTCATGTGGGCAAGCATAAGTTACTAAAAACCATCCAACTAAAGTCAATGACAACCAACCTACAGAAGATACTAACAACCTGGAAATATATAAACTAAGAAACATGAAATGACATCATAAACATCGATCTTTGCTATAAAGTTATTTTACGCTTTTTATTTGATATCTATTTTGCTATGTTTTTTTAGGTTTATTTTACGGAGTAATAATTTTTCGCAAAGTAGAGTTCTGAGAGCCTCATCCTTCCTCCCACAAACCCCTATTTTTCTTTTACAAAACCTTTAATTTGCAATGAAAAATCAAATAACTTTTGTGCACATAACTTTCTTTGTTTTATTACTTTTAATATGTATATTGCAAACACATATATTTCTTTTATCTATGAACAAATGTATCTATTATCTAATTCAAACTATTTCACGATTTAAAAAAAGCAAGTTCATTTCTAATCGAGATTTTAGTTGGAAAATAAATATATACTTGTAAGTACTACGTAATTTGTGAATTGAAGTGAGCAATATAACACTTTTGAGAAACACATTAAAAAAAATTGGTATCTTAGGTCACCATAATATTCGACCGCATAATATTCAATTTAAGTTACTAATAATAGAGCCGTACCTGTTGTTCAAATTTGGAATAATTGATCGATTCATTAGGCAATGACTTAGGTTCTTCATCAGTTTTCATGGTTGATAGATATTCTTGCACATTAAGAAGCTCAAATTTGATATTAGATTAATGAATACGAAAGTTGACGATATTTTACTCAAAGGTTGGACATAACGCAAATGGCTACGACAAACTTAAACATGATCAAAGTTGTTATAGCAACGATAATGGCTCTAGCTATTTCGGCTGCGGCTCAATTGAAAACATCCACACCAGTAACGGTTGAGATCGATTGGCACTATGGCGCCGACTATCAAACATTCATTAAGAACTATGATTTATGGCCTGGCGATGCACTACGTATGTGTCTTCAATCTTATGTATACAAATTCACTATTATTAATTGCTTCTTTATCTATTTTTTGATCTGGAGCGTACTATTGCATATTATTAGGCCGGCTAGAAAGAAAGGTTCCATAACTCACTCTTATGTATAAACTATAATGGTTTGTCGTACATATCATATGAGATTTTGGTTGTGGATGTAGAATTTAAATATCCTCCTGGACAACATGACGTGGTTGAAGTCGATGAAGAGAACTTTAAAAAATGTACTGTGCCTTCTGGTGCAAAACCTCTCACTAGTGGAGATGATTTGATAGCCATAAAGTCCCCAGGAAAAAGATATTTCATTTGTAGCGTTAAAGATGGACATCACTGTAGGGATGGTAATATGAAGTTTTTTATCGATATTCCCGTTCCATATGAAAGTTCAGCCGATTCTACGGGTTCTACTGGAAAACAGGGAACAAGAAAACTAGTTTCAGAAAAATTCTAAGCTGTGAGGATTTCCTTGGTTGTAAGCGCCAAATGACGTTTTCTCTACTTTTATACGATCATTATTATTTTTCATTCATGTAATTTCTGTTGTGGGCTATCTTTTTCCTTCTTTTTATCCTAATAAAGGTTTCTGATAAAGTCTCTATAATCATTCACAATTCATTGATGGTTTTTCTATAATGATATTTGAGTTATACATGTTTGTCGAGTAGCATACAACAGTAGCTTGTTGTCGTGTCTAGAGGATTCTCTGACCTTGTTCTACATCAGCAAAAAAAATATTAGTTAGAGCGAATACATGATTAACTCATAAGATCATACAAACAAAATAGAACAGTACAGTACCAATGAAGAATTGATAACCTGTATGTTCTCAATTTCTGTTAAAAAAAATCTTCATAAACTATATTTTTGGTAGTATTTTCCGGTTGGCCATCTTGCCAATTGATCAGTAGTTTTAAGCCATAAGGTGATGTTGCTCTAGATAAATCCACCTGCCAATGTCTGAACTCCAACAACTATATCCCTATTTTGTTTAGAGATTGTCCTTGACTTGTTTATGGTCATTGTGTAACAAATTCTCACTCGGAATTGCTCCTCCTAAAAATAAATGCCAACTTCGGGTCTTTGTAGATTAGAATTAGAAACACTTTTTCTCCTACTCTTGTTCGTGTAATAACTTGTGCTACAATGGTTTTTGGTGAACAATTGCGTGACAATCATTCTTGTGCCATTGTACAATCCATTTACCAAGTTGAGATTTCTTAAAAGCATGATTGGTTCTCTGATTTTGAGTTCAAGACGATGAGGTGACAAACCTGGAAAGTTGAATGTATTGGAATAGTCTGTAGGGCGTAGGTAGGATACAACATTTATGCTTATCCTCCATCATTTCCATAAGGGATTGCACCATCAGAACTATAATAAGTCGTTGCCTCTGCACCATTGATAAAACTTCTGAATTTATGAGATCAGTTGTTTCAGCTTTTTTAGGCAGACTATCGCCTTTTGTTGTGATCGCTCAGCATTTGGTCTTTGTAGTGTTTCTTCATCATAAATGAATCTTATAAGTTTTGATATGCCATTTTTCTCATTTGGGATACAATATTCATCTAGGATTTTGATCCATGAGATGTCTTGAGCATCTGATAAGCCAGGAAAAAAATGTAGCTATCATGTGTTTGTCCATTTAATTCTGTTTCTAAAAGTCGCATATTTTCACTGAGGGTGCAAATTTTAAAATGTGACCATAAATCCGATTTAGACATAGTAGCAATTGTGTAGCATGTATTATTTCTTTTTTGGAGGCACCTTCTTTTTCACTGGAAGAGTCTGCACAAATTTCCACCTAACATAACTGATTTTCCTCCAAAAAAAATGTTGGGGGCATCAAGGATATCTCTAAGGTCCTGTCTGATGTTTCAAAGCATCGATGGTTAGTCATTGGAGCCTCATCCAAAATTATAAGACCAGATTTAGACAATAGATTTCCCGTATGTGTGACCTCTTCGATCTTACACATTGATTCATCTGTGAGATCAATTGGCAGCTTGAATTGAGAATGTGCTGTTTGACCGGATGGAAGAAGCAGACAAGCAATGCCAGAAGGCAGACGATGCCACTGCCAAGACAATTTTCCCTTTAGACTGTAATGTACTTATTATCGTCTTCCAAAGGAAAGTTTTTCCAGTACCATCGCGACCATATACGAATATTAGCTCTTGATGATTGCGTGCAGTAAAATTGGGTAGTTTCAGCTTCATAAGCTTGTACCACAAGCTACATAAGTTGTACTACAAGTCACTATGTAGACTACTTTTACATTTTGCTTTAACTGTGCAAAAAACTTGCAAACCTCATCAGGAATTTCCAATAGAACTAGACTACATATTCAATGCAGGCTAAAAAACGAGATGATAACAATAGTGATGGCCTGCCCTATACATGACCATCCGCCTATGACCATTTTCGTTATTGTTGCGATCTTTGTAATAACTATTGTTTAGATGAGCTATAACGAAACGAGGGTCAGAGATTAAAGATTGCCATGACTTACACACGCTCTTGTACCACATCAGATCCCTCACATTGAATCTAGGAGTATCTGCAAAATGGTACGAGAAACATATTCTGCCTTTGAGATCCCAGCAGAATTGAAAACCAGTTACAAAATTGAGGGAGTTTCATAAGGTGATAACAGTAAATTTATATTTTTAACCCCTTTAACTTTCTCTCTTACACATTATTACCTTTTTAATACCATATACTGTAGCATTTTCCAACTAAATAACTTAATAAGGAAATATTCAAATTTTACATTTACATGGTTGTTTTATGCGATGAATAATTGATATTCAATGAAATAGTTTGTGTGCAACATTTGGTTCCACCAGCATTTCGTATTTAGTTATCGATGTTACCTCTTTGATGTCAAGATTCTTACCATTTAATATGTTTATTAAACATGCCGTGTGTTCTAGTCAATCCGCTAAACCATTTAACTTTAAAAACATCAAACTTATAATGCTTAGCAAAAAAACTAAAATCTAAACTTAAAAAGGGATAAACGGGTTAACCCGCCAACCCGTTAAGATAAACAACAGGTCAGCATGGGTGGGTCGTATTCGGGTTTTGTGTAAACGGTTAGCGTTTACACATCTCAAGTATGTTCCAATTACTTAAACACGTTGCGTTTGGGTTTGGTTATCCAGACCTGCCAAACCAAACTCAGACCCCAATTGCCACCCCTACAAAATAAGTACTCCCAAATCAACCTGCACAAAAACTACATGAGTCCGACCCACACATATTGCCACCTAATATTTGGAATGTGCATCTATCATACTTGTTTCTTATTCCTACTCTAAGCCATGTGAACTGCAATAGTGGGGAAAGATTGAAGAAGTTACTATCTAGTATAAGTGATACATAAACACGAAAACAGAAAACGCGGATAAATAGATAATTAACAAGTGTATGCATTATATACACATGTATACTAAATTACAAACTTATATATGTAGTGAATTACTAATGATCAACAGTAACAAACCTCACCAGTAGTCCTTACAAGAGCAAGATCCATCTACAAAATGGTGAAACCGACTCGCATCTCTAATAATTATTGTCCTCCTGGAAAGCTTTGAAATATACTTACTGAATTCATGGCAATCACCGCAAATCCTTAAATTCTTAGTAATCAAGATTGGTGAACCACTACTAACACAAATCAATCCAAAAGCGATTGCTAGTTTCTCACTATGACTCGAAAGCCTTGCCATTTTTCTCTCATCATCTTCATTATGCAGAACCCAACTCAAATCAGGAACATACCCCATTTCCTTAACAGAAGTCAACAAAAAAGTCAACTTTTCGTAAATATTTTTGGACTTTGGGTGTGATTTATCTCCTGCTGCAAACAAATGGAGTTTACTTTTGATAACAATCCAACTTCTACCAGCTGGCTTCTTTAAACCCTTGTTTTCGACAATTAATCTCAAGTTTTTTACCTCGGACCAAAGACCGGAAGCTGCATAAATGTTGGATAATAACACGTAATTCCCGGCATTTGTTGGTTCTAATTCTATAAGTTTTTCAAAGGCAGTTTTAGCCATGTGGGTATTAGAGTAGATCCGACAAGCACCAATCAGAGCCCGCCAAATGGATGCATCTGGTTCCATAGGCATCGTGTCGATAACATCCTTGGCTTCATCTAACAACCCACCACGAGCAAGAAGATCAACCAAACAAGCATAATGTATAAGTTCAGGGGTTATGTCATAATCTCGAACCATTGAATGAAAAAGGTTTAAACCTTTATGTACCATCCCTGAATGGCTGCAAGCCGATAAAGCAGAGACAAATGTTACTCGAGTTGGTTTAATCCCTTCTTTGACCATTTTTGAAAAAGTCAACATAGCATCATCCCCACGTCCATGCATTCCATAACCAGCAATCATAGCATTCCAAGAAACAACATCTTTTTCTGGTAAAACACGGAAAATCTTTTCAGCATAGTCCAAACTACCGCATCTTGCATACATAGTTATGAATGCATTTGCAAGCGATAGGTCAACATCCAATGATGAAAACCTTCTTAAAGTATAAGCATGTAAGCATCGGCCTTGAGAAAGATTAGAAAGATGAGTGTATAAAGAGAGAACATTTATGATAGTGACAAATGTCGGTTTGACCCTCGAGATCATATGATGGAAAAGAAGCAAAGCTTCGTGTTCTTGACAGTTCTTAATATAAGTGGAAATTAACGAGTTCCATGAGATCAGATCTTTATCAGCGTAATCCTTAAACAATCTTCTACCTGTTTCTCCATCGTCACAATTTATATACATTTCTGTCAATGCGGAGTTTAAAGACGCATCAATCTGGACCCCACATTTCATCACATAACCATGGACAGATCTACCAACATTTAAAGATTCACTTCTATCAAAAGCTGCAAGAATTGAAGTTACCGTCTGTGAATTTGGTTTAATATCCAACTCTAGCATGCGGATAAAAATCTCACAAGCTTGTACCTTCATTTCATTATGGATCAAAGCAGAGATGAAAACGTTGTATGAAATTACATCCAAGTCCTTCATTTTTATAAAAATCCTTGTGGCATCTTCAATACAGTTTAACAGTGCGTACATATTAATCAAACTATTTCCGATATGTTTGTTCATTTCCTTGCCGATCTTAATAGCATAAGCATGTAAGCTTTTACTATTTACCAAACCATCGGACAGTTGAGCACATATAGGCAGAATAATGACTATGGTCCGTTCATTTAACTGAAATCCCGCTAACTGCATATCATTTAACAGATTTATTGTTTCTTCAATGTACCCACTTTCGATAAAACAAGTTAACATAGAATTCCATAAAGCAACATCTTTTGTTGCGATCGAGTTAAAAAGCTCGAATGAAGATTTTGAATCTGCAAACTTGGTGTACATGTTCATTAAGGTATTAATTATACGCATATTGGTGTAGCCCAATTTGATAACCAGTTGATGAACTTGCCGTCCTAATTCAAGATCACCAAATTCAGTACACGCTTGTATGACAACTAACATTGTGACTGAATCACACTCGAATCCATCTTTAAGCATTAAAACGAAAAGCTCTAGAGCTTTTAAACAATCCCCATTGTTCACATACCCACTTATCATAGTATTCCAACTAATCGTATTTCTCAAATCCAACATTTCAAAAACAAGCCACGCAACCGACGGATCAAACTTCATATAAAACCCCATCAAAGATGCACCCACATAACAATTCGACCCAAACAAACCATTTCTCAAACAATACGCGTGTATCTCCCTCCCACACTTCCACTCCATCAACTCCCCACACGCCTTAAGCAACTCCACAACAGTAACCCCATTCGCCTTCAAACCCCCCTTTTGCATCTCCATAAACAAACCCACCCCTTCCCAATACTCACCAAAACCAACACACCCAGAAATCATAGCGTTCCACGACACAACATCTCTCTCAGACATTTCATCAAACACCTTACGCGCGTCCCGCAACATCCCACATTTCGCGTAAAAATCCACAAAAGCCGTCTGAACACGAACATCCGAAACCACCTCCATACCCAACACATCATTATGTAACTTTTTACCAATCTCAACGGCGTGTAACCGGCTACACGCCTTGAGTACGAGAGGTAAAGTGGCGTTATCGGGGAAAATGTTTAAAGATTTCATATGGGTATATGTTTCGAGTATAGCGCGATCGTTTTTTCGTGTGGTATGGTGTTTGATTAATGAGTTATAGTGTTGTGATTCATGGGTTTGTGTTGGGATAAAAGGATGTTTTTTTAAGGTTAAGGATAGAGGGATATCCATTTTTTGAAAAGTAGTTGTTTTTTGGCGGGTAAGTGTAACAGATTTAACTAAATTATTTATTTTTATTAAGATCAATTATATACCAAAATGCAGCTTACTAGCCTCTTTTTTTTTTTTTTTTTTTTTTTTTTTTTATTATTATTATTATTATTTTTTTTTTATGTAGCATACTTTTCAATTTCGTCTTTTTTGCGTAACATGTGACTAGTTTTGTGTATTATCTGACCGATTTATCACTTCTCCGATTAAATAGGAGTGTATAAATAAAAAGGTAAAACAGTCGAATAATACACACAATTGATCACATCATTACATCAAAAAGACCGAATTCAAAAATGTGTTACATGCTTAAGAAAAAAAAATGCCAAATGGCTACACAAAACTATAATTTCTATTAGTCATTATATTTATTTATTTATTTCTATTAAATAATTGTGTTTGGTACACGTTTTGAAAGTGATTATCGGATTTATCGTTTTCAAATAGCAGAAGGTAAAATTCAGGTATTAGTATGATTTATCATATTTCCCCTTTTTTGGTAGTTAGTAGGTTTTTCGGATGTTTACTATTAGTTTTGTGTTTGAAAAATTAGTTTTGCTGTAGTACTATATAATTTAAATGAGTTTGACTATGAGATTATTTTAGCGTTAAGTCCATTAGATAGAAATGAAATTTTACATTTTTTTGGTTTTAGCAAATGAATTGCTTTACTACACATTATAGAATAGGAAACTTGTTGTTTTGTGATAAAATGGTAAATACGACCAGTTGATTTTTCACGTCTTTAATTTGAGTTACACGCGTGTCTCGAAATTCCACGTTGATTTCTCTATATTGTCCATGTAGACTTTTTATACTCGTTTTATGTATTTGACCTAATTTTTACCCATTTCAATTAAAACCAGTTTATCAAAGCCACTTTCTTCCCCAAATCAAAACCCGAGCTTCTTCATTATTTAGTTCCTTCCTCATCTTCAACCAAAAAAGCACATCTCCCACTTCAAGAACACTAATCCCCCAAAATTATTGCCATTACAAAATTAATAATCAGTCCGACAACACTAACCTATATCAAAATAAAAATCTATCAAAACCAACTCAATATCAAAATAAAAACATAAATCAATCACAATCATTCATCGTGTGATGGTGCAGAGGTGTTGGGTTTATGTGTAAGGGGATAGGACGGTGTATGTATGGTGGTGGTTGGGGTGGTTTGTGGAAGGTGATGATAACAGTTGTATTTTTTTATTATTTATTTATTTATTTATTTATTATTATTATTATTATTATTATTATTATTATTATTATTATTATTATTTGTTTCTTTTTTTTTTGGAAAGAATATATCATGTATATGAATATTAACAAAAATTAGTTACGATCAAATAAAAAGAATAATTAAAATGAGAAGTGTAAGAAAAAACCACAACCACATATTTCAAATGCACCTACAAAAGTAGATGCATCTTCCTTTAAAATTCTCTCCCTTACTTAAAATGTGTGGCTAGAAATTATTATTATTATTATTATTATTATTATTATTATTATTATTATTATTATTACCGGATCCATTCCCTAACAAAAATATAGTCATATAATAATGTAAAAATTTAAAGTGATAAAGATACAAGTACTTCGTATTTCAATAAGCATAAAAACTTATTATTTAGTATATAAAAATATTCAAATAAATATTCAAGTAAGCAAAAGTTTAAATATATCGTAGGTGGTAATTAGTTTTACCTGTTGAAGTGGTAGCAAGCCGTTATATTTCTTATATTGTAACAAATTTGAAAGTTTCGTATACTAGGATGTGTAGTACAAAAGTTCGTTTACTAAAACGAAAAAAATTGTAAAGTCCGTTTCTATTTAGTGGACTTAACAATTATTTAACATTGATTAACATGTTATGATAAAAGGATATATGGTCATTCATTTTGTAGCCGTTTTCTGGTTATCAAGTATCTGGTATTGTTAATATTGTCTTAGAACACAAGTACGAACACCCTATAATGGATGAAAAAGAAGTTTTTACTCACCATCTGATATACAATTTCTAACATATTAGATGAAACACAAATGTTTATTTCTGGGTAAATTGTAGAATTTACTTCATGAGCTAAAAACTGAATTATTTTTAGTTAAATGAGCTTTAGCTGAAGCTGTAATTTTACTGGTTAATAGTGATTTTTAAAACTGTGTAACAACTATAGTAAACACTTATTATTAGATGATTAATAAAAAAGAAAATGTAAGAAATAGCTTTTTCAAAAATGCAAATTGTTGGACTCATGTGGTCCAAATATCTTTAAACAGAGGCCCAAAACATAAACCCAACTGAGGTTTCATTTCCCTTAACGTGGGCCAATTTGTGTTTTTGAATGTATTTGGCTTTCTTGTCTTTTCATCATAACTTTTTTTTTTTTTTTTTTTTTTTTTTTTTTTTTCTTTGGTATCTCAAAGAGTGATAATTTGCATACTCCACAAATTTATTTTCATTCTAATTTATGGAGAAAAGTTCATTTAGGGACTAGTTTTTTTATACATGCCAAGGGACAAATCCCCACCATTCATTTAGTTTGATCTAATGGTGGGGATTAACCTAAGATTAAACATGGAAACCTAAGTCCATGTCTTTTTCTTTCCTTTTTCTTTGTCTTTTTTATTATTCACTTTCTTTATTTATTTCTTTCTTATTTTTTTTTTATTTTTTATTTTTTGCTCTTTTTTCCAATTAACGTTACACTTTTTTTTTTTTTTTTTCAATTCACGTTTTAAAAAAAAAAAAAAATAAGTCAAGCTTTTCTTTTTTAAATAAATTCACGATTTTTATCATTTTATTACGTTTTCATCCGTTTTTGTCTGTTTTCACATGATTATATACGTTTTCAGACGTTTTTTACCGTTTTTTTTACGTTTTCGTCCGTTTTTTTACGTTTTCGTCTGTTTCAGACTTTTTTGTTCGTTATTATACGTTTTCGTCCGTTTTTTTACGTTTTCGTCTGTTTTCAGACGTTTTTATCCGTTTTCGTCATTTTTTATATGTTTGCAGACATTTTTGTCCATTTTCATACGTTTTCATCCGTTTTTATACGTTTTTTTTTCCGTTTTCAGACGTTTTCGTCCATTTTTATACGTTTTTGTCCGTTTTCATACGTTTATATACGTTTTCGTCAGTTTTCATATGTTTTCATCCGTTTTTACACGACTTCATCCATTTTTATACGTTTTCGTCCGGTTTCATATGTTTACATATGTTTCCGTCTGATTTCATACGTTTTCCTCTATCATTTTATGTTTTCGTCCATTTTTAGACGTTTTCGTCCTTTTTCCTACATATTCGTCTGTTTTCTTACATTTTTGTTCATTTTCATAGGTTTTCGTCCGTTTTTCAATTTTTTTTGGCCAATTTTAGACGTTTTCATACGTTTCTGAATATCACAAGTGATATTCGGTGATACTCATACGTTTTTGTCTGTTTTCATCCATTTTTGTACATTTTTGTCTGTTTTCAAACGTTTTCGTCTATTTTCATACGTTTCGGCAGTATTTATATGTTTTCAGACGCTTTTATCTGCTTTCAACGTTTTCATCAATTTTTTACATTATCGTCTGTTTTTATATGCTTTCATCCATTTTTATCTGTTTTCATACGTTTATAAACATTTTCGTCCGTTTTTATGTATTTTTGTCTGTTTTCAGACGCTTTCGTCTATTTTCATACTTTTCAGCAGTTTTTATACGTTTTCGTCCGTTTTCATCATTTTTTCATACGTTTTTGTCCCTTTCCAGACGTGTTTTTACGCTTTCATACGTATTCGTTCGTTTTCATATGTTTTCGTCTATTTTCATACGTTTCTGAATATCACAATTGATATTCTTAATATCACAAGTGATTTTCTTTGATATTTGAAATATCACTTGTGATATTAATAATATCAATTGTGATATTCAGAAACGCATGAAAACAAAAGAAAACGTATGAAAACGAACAAAAACAGAAGAAAACGTAAGAAAGTGAAAAAAACGTGAATTAAAAAAATGTGAAAATCACTTATAATATTCTGAATAACACTTGTAATTATCTGAATATCACTTTTGATCTTCAGAATATCACTTGTGATTTTCATGTTACAAAACATTAGTTGAACATCACTTGTGATATTCGGAATATCATTTGTGATTTTCTGAATATCACTTGTGATTTTCTGAATATCACAAGTGATTTTCAACTAATGTTTTGTAACATGAAAATCACAAGTGATAATATGAATATCACAAGTGATATTCAGAAAATTACAAGTGATATTCATGTTAAAAAAACGTTAGTTGAAAATCACGTGTGATATTTAGAATATCACTTGATTTTCATGTTACAAAATATTAGTTGAAAATCACTTGTGATATTCGGAATATCACTTGTAATATTTAGAATATCACTTGTGATTTTCTGAATATCACTTGTGAATTTCTTGTTACAGAACAATTGTTGAAAATCACTTGTGATATTCAGAATATCACTTGTGATATTCAGAGTGATATTCAAAATATCACTTTTGAAAAAACGTGAATTAAAAAAAGCGTGAAATCACTTGTAATATTCTGAATATCACTTGTGATTTATATTCAAAATATCACTTTTGATATTCAGAATATCACTTGCGATATTCTGAATATCACTTGCGATTTTCATGTCACAGAACATTTGTTGAAAATCACTTGTGATATTCAGAATATCAATTGCGATATTCAGATATCACTTGCAATATTTTGAATATCACTTGCGATATTCTGAATATCACTTGTGATTTTTATGTTACAAAATTTTAAAAATCACTTGTGATATTCAGAATATCGCGAGTGATATTCAATATCACTCACGATATTCTGAATATCACAAGTGATATTCTGATAATCACAGTATATCACTTGTGATATTCAGAAAGGTATGAAAATGTTTGAAAACATTTAAAAACGAACTAAAATGAATGAAAACGGACGAAAACGTATAAAAACGGACGAAAATGAATGAAAACAGATTGAAACCATATGAAAACGTATAAAAATGGACGAAAACGTATAAAAATGGACGAAAGCGTATGAAAACGGACGAAAACATATGAAAACGGACGAAAACGTATGAAAATAGACAAAAACGTAAGAAAATGAACGAATATATATGAAAACGGACGAAAACGTATGAAAACGAGCGAAAACGTATGAAAAAAATTCAAAAACAGATGAAAACGTAAGAAAATGGACGAATATATATATATATATATATATATATGAAAATGGACGAAAACGTATGAAAACGGGCGAAAACGTAAGAAAACAGGCGAAAACGTATGAAAAAAATTCGAAAACAGATGAAAACGTAAGAAAACGGACGAAAACGTATAAAAACGGACGAAAACGTATTAAAATGGACGAAACGTATGAAAACGGGTGAAAACGTATGAAAATAGACGAAAACGTATGAAAACGAGCGAAAACGTAAGAAAACAGACGAAAACATATGAAAACGGACGAAAATGTATGAAAACGAACGAAATGTAAGAAAACTGACGAAAACGTAAAAAACCGACGAATATGTATGAAAAACGAAAAAAACGTAAAAAAAAACGCAAAAAAAAAATGAATTATAGAAAAAACGTGAAGCTAGAAAAAAAAAAGAAAATAACAAAAGAACGAAAAGAAAAAAGGAAAAAAAATGAATAAATAAGATAGACAAAAAGGACAAAAAAAAAAAACATGGACTTAAGTTGTCTTATTAAATCTTAGGTTAATCCCCACCATTAGATCAAACTAGATGGATGGTGGGGATTTATCCCTTAGTTTGTAACAAAAACTTAATATGTAAAATAAATCACCTCCTAATTTATGATGTTTTGATATTTATACCCTTACATTATTTTTAGAGAGATGATTTGCACACTCAACTTTGTGATTGAGACACTCAACTGTACAGACAGTTAAAGCACACTGTCAACCTTGTACAAGTATCAAATGCACACAATGGAGTGTCTCAATCAAAAGTTTGAGTGTGCAAATCAATTCCCTTATTTTTACTCATTGTCATCCTTTTAAGGGTATAATTGTTAAGACATCATTAATTAGAGTGTGCAAATAAATTTCTTGAGTGTGCAAATCATCACTCTATCTGAAACAAATAACTTTAGAGTAAATTACTCCATTTGTTTTAATGTTGTATCAAATTCGCATGTTTGATCGCATTTTTAAAATAAATGCACCAGGCATCCCCAATGTCTCCATTTTGCTTCTATGATGATCCTTTTAACTAGGGGTAGAAACGAGCCGAGCCCGAGTCTGTCAGAGCTCGAGCTCGGCTAGTTTGTATATATAAGGCTCGAGCTTAGGATCGAGTTCGTTTCAAGCCTCATATTTTGAGCTCGAGCTCGGCTCGTGAAATTTTCAAAAGCTCAAGCTCGGCTTGGGCTCGACTAACTTATGCAATGTGTTGAATGAAATAAAGCTCGAAAGCTAGTTAATCACTCTAGGCTCGAGCTCGTTTATTTTTTAAGCTCGTTTATACATGGTTATATGTATAGAAAATATATATACAAATATATTTTTAGTGCTCGTTTTGGCTCGCGAGCCTAATCGAGCTTTATATATAAAGCTCGAGCTCGAGCTCGATTATTAAACGAGCCCAAACTTAGGCTTGAACTCGGGCTCGGGCTCGTTTATGCTCGGCCGGTTCGAACTTTTTACTGATCTGATCATGAGATTTTCACGAACGGCTCGACTCGTTTCCACCTCCACTTTTAACTAACAGACGTTAGTCAATGCTAGTTAGAAGCCTCACGTGCCTTTTTGTGAGGGCAAAATGGTCATTTTATGGCTCGTCATTTTAGTTTATCTTTTCCTTTTTTTATTTCTCTTTTCATTTTTTCTTCTCTCAACTCCACAAACCATCATCACCATTACCATTCCCATCATCAATTATTTTTTCATACCAAACATACTATCGTCGTCGCCTGTTGCCGCCATCGCCGCCGCCTGCCACCACTACACCCACAACACAACACACCATCACAGACACTTGTTAGTGTTCTATGGTTTCACAAAGTTGAAATCGAATAGCCCTCTTTCGGTTTTAAGTTTTAATGATAAATAAATCTGGAATAAAGGGTTTGAATAATTAATTTTTCGGGTTTAAAGGCTTGATGATGTAACTGATCAGGAATGTTTTGGTTACCTATAATTTGATTTTCGGGTTTGAATGTTTTGATGATGTAACTGATCTTGGGGTATCTTTTGGTTATTATATATCTGGTAGATATATTTGATATCATTCGTATCTTGTAACAAATAATGGTTTGAGTGTTAGTGCTTATATGGAAATGCATACTTGTATATAAATTTGAATCATGGGTTTAGTTCTTTGTTGAATAGCAAGTTATATATTTTGATTAACTGAAAATGTGATTGGTAGCTCTTTTGGTTTACAACGACTGTATTTTTAAGGTTGTTTGGGATAATCCATCTAAATAGGTTATCTTTATAAGTAGAACCAAATAATTAGCTTTTAGTTGTAAAGGAAAACTTGTGATTTGATTCCACTAAGGTGAGCATATAGACATAAGCATTTTTTTTACACAAAGGCTCCAAACTACAAAACTGCCCTTAGAATAAAGGTTGACAATGATGGTTATTCATGATATGGAAGTCACTACATCGATGGTTAAACCCTTTTTGTAGGAATATATGCTTGCTTCTCATACGAGTAATTAATGTGTTTATATATCTGATTTGTTGCTTGATTTTATGTTGGATAACAAGTTCTACTTTTTTTGTTAAACTGAAAATGAAATTAGGACTTAGGAGTATTTGTTCACTAGTGATTGTTTATCTGTATTATGGGATTGTTCTAGCTATACATTTTAAACTTTAAACCAGAACTATAGAGTTAGCTTATTGATTTAGAGGGATAATTTGTCATATTAATGACATTATATAGGAATTTGTTACAATGCATTATGATTTTAATGGGTTTTGATTTGTGTTCTTGAGTTTATGTTCTTAAATGATGAGATTTGAAAATGGGTTTTGTGTTTGTTAATAAATTTTGGAGATGACAAGATGATGGTGGTGGTTGAAAAAGGTGGATGGACATGCCAAGGAAATTATATGAGGGGGGGGGGGGGGGGGGGGGGAAGGTGGAAGAAGACAAGCCACAAGATGACCATTTTGCCCTCACGTGAAAGGCACATGAGGCTTTTAACCAGCGTTGACTAATGTCTGTTAGTCAAAAAGACCACCAGAGAAGTAAAATGGAGACGTTAGGGACACTTGGTGAATTTATTTTGAAATTGAGACTGAACGTGCAAATTGGTACAACCTTAGAGACGAGCAGTGTAATTTACTCTAGAACTTATAATCATGTAATTACATTCTTGCATATAATTTATTGGTGGTCTTCTTGTTTTCTGGTTTATACTTTTCATTTTATAAACAACTGCAAATATAAGGGAAAAGAACTTTATTTGACAACGTAACGTAACCAAAGGTGTCATACATAATCTTCACTACATATTACCGTATATAAACTTGATCGTAAAAATTTCATGCATGCAGATAAACAATGAACTAGTTAATTATTTGACTTCAATAAATGGAATTCTTAAAACAAATTTTTATAGTTTCTATCTTATTAAGCAAACTACTTTCATAATAAAATATAAAGACTCACAAGCAACAAGTTGTTTCGCTCTACACATGAAAAGCAATAAACGTAAAACCTATCACATGGATAACTTAATGTAAAAACGTATTATTACCAGTTCTGGCGTAACGAGTTTCATACATTATAAATCATCTTCATTGATCTTGACAAATAGTCGTACATTTTTACTGTTATTCATATTTTCCACACTTACAATCTAGTAAATATAAATTTTTGAAACATGATTAAAAACATAATTCCGACCACTCGAAAGCAAAATCAACCATCAATCTTTTGACCATAAATTGGAAAATCCTAAAAGTTATTTTTTTCCCATCTTAAAACATAATGATTATTTCTAGGCTATTCAAAGTAAAATACTTTTCTTTTACAAAAGAGTGTAATATAAAGTTATTAACAATTGTTAGTTAATGAGAAAAATGAGAATAATTTATACCACACACTTCAAATAAGAAAGAAATTTTAAAAGAGAGATACATCTACATTTGTAGGTGCATATAAAATGTATGATTGTAGTTTTTTCTCACTTTTCTCATTTAATTTTTTATTCTCATTTGATCCTAACTCAATGATTAAGGCTATATTTGGCGTAGAGCTTTTTGGGGTGGTGAGCGGTGAACAATAAACTTTTTTTATTTTTATTGTTTGTTTGGCAAAGTAGCGGCGAACTTTGCTATTTTTAGGAAAACTCATTTTTTCAATTCTTCATTAACAACCTGTGAGCGGTGAGCTGTAAGTTGTGGCTACTGCTTACTGCTACTTTTACCAAACACACCCTAAGCATCAAACACATTTTTAACAAGATAAAACTAACAGTCTGCCATAACGTGTTACCAGGGATATAATTTACAAAGAAAACTAAAATTAGAAGGCATGTTGATTTTATAATTACATTTTCTACTAGGTCTTATTGAACTTTTTTAGCTGAAATTAAGTATTATTTTTTCTTTGTTTCAAAACTGAATTCCAATAAATTTACAGAATTTAGAAAAAACAAAATGATTACAATGCATTTTTGTTAATATATAACAGCAAAATGATAACAATGCAGTGAGCTATTGTTACTGCTCACTGCTACTACACATTGCTACTTTTACCAAACATACCGTAAGCATTAAAAACATTATTAACAAGATAAAACTAACGATTTGCCATAACGTGTTACCAGAGGTATAATTTACAAAGAAAAGTAAAATTAGAAGGCATGTTGAATTTATAATTTACATTTTCTACTAGGTCTTATCAAACTTTTTTTAGCTAAAATTAAGTATTATTTTTTCTTCGTTTTAAAACTGAGTTTTAAAACTGAATTCCAATAAACTTACAGAATTTTAAAAAAACACAATGATTACAATGCATTGTCGTTAATATATATAACAGCAAAAAAAAACATATAATCAAATAAAGTTACCATCATCATTAGTAACATATTATTGCTACTTTACCAATATATATGATTTACTAGATTCTTTTACCTATAGATAATATACAATTATATATTCATACATTAAAAAGTTATTTATTCGGCCAACGTCAAATAATTTGCATTTAGTACTTTAGTTGTGACCGGCTAAAGCCTCATCATGTCTTAAATAGTTGCATAACTATACATTTAACTTTTTTCTGTTTATACACTTTTCTATATAAGTAACAATTAATGTGTGCAAATCAACTTTGTTTTAAAAAATATTGCACCACTAAGAAAGTTGTTATTCTTGAACTACAAATGTTTGTGT
>JARVZY010007576.1:20000-22701 GCA_030686995.1 Artemisia argyi | reverse complement strand
AATGGGTTTCGTTCGAGCGCTCGAAAATAATATTCCAAAGCTTTCGTGTGTTCTCCGTTACTTGTGTGGATAAGTCCTATGTTATAGAGTATATAACTTCGGTCATAGGGATCAATTTCTAGTCGCATAGCTTCATAATAATTCTGTAAAGCTTCCGCATAATTTCCTTCGGATTGAGCTGACATCCGTTACGGTCGTCATTCAATTCAAAGAATCTCCGTTACAGAACCGTACATGAGATTTTCATCTCATACGGCTCCTCCCTTATATGCATAATGATAAAATTATAAAGAAGACGAAAATCTTCTCATTACATTATGAACTGAGTAGGGCTAGTGTTTTTACAAGAAATCTCTAGCCAACCTTCCTGCAAGAGATCTTTTCTTAACATCAAACATATTGGTACTAGAGAGAAATGATAACTCCAACAATTTCTTTGTTCTCAACGCTTCCCTATTTCTAGGAATTAGTCACTTCAACAGCCTTCGATGGTTATACGGGTATCCAAAATACAAACGAGATGGATGTTTGTTGTCCCAACCATTCTTTTAGTCCCAAGCCTGCTAAAGAAAGGGATAATTTTTAACAAAGTTTTCGTGTTGTTGATTCCTAGGTGTAGTGCTTCTTCCCTTCTGCTGCCTATTGGTACTAGTGGACTAGGATTGACCTGTAATACGGAACCTATAGGTATAACCTTTCGCTCAATACTAGAATCGAGAATTGAAACATAGCATCTGAGGCTGCATTAATCGAGGATACACGACAGAAGGAATTGTTCTATTTCCAAACTTTACCTTCAACAAGCGTAAATTTTTTCTTTTTTTTTTTTCCCGATCACGAATCCTGTGTATTTCTCGTAAAACTGCGAGTAATAAAAAAATCAAATCGCACCATCTCTGTAATAGGTAAATGCCTCTTTTTCTCCTGAAGTTGTCGGAATTATTCGTAATAAGATATTGGCTACAATTGAAAAGGTTTTATCAATAAAATTTCCATTTATCCGGGATCTAGACATAGGTAGGAATCCATTCTATCATTGTTCTCATTACTTCTCGCGGGAAAATGATCCCACAAGGAAAAGAATTCTACAGTACGAAATAACATAAAAACAGATTCATTATCATTAATCCTTCTATTCAAAAAATGCACTATTAAAATAGTTCTTTTTTACATTCCAGGAATTGATAAGAACTAAGAAATAAATATGGGAACCAGATTCCATTCCATCTTACTGGAATAGTCCACCAACAAAAGAAACTATTCTTATTTGATTGAAGTTATAGCTTAGAATAACCTCAAATTATGAAAGAAGAAAAAGGATTGAATAATCATTCTATGATGAAAATAGAATAACCGCCTATTTTTTTGTGTTGTAGGGGTATACACTACGCTCTAAAAAATCAATTATAAAAAATTTTTTGATCAATTTCTATTTTTAATAGATAAGATGGGATAAGGATTTTTGTTGATAACTCTAAAACTGGCCTAGAAAGGAAATTCAGAATTCTTCTGATATGGAATCGTAGTCTAAATAGAATCATGATCTAAAGATATACATTAACCATAGTCTACAAAATAGAGACCCCTCAATTCATTAGAATTTAGAATTTATTTAATACGGTCAAATAGATAATCAGAAAAAGAAAATAACATTATTTTCTTTTTGCAAACATGAATAGAATTTTTTTAACAGTTTTTGTAAGAAAAAATTTCTCTTTATCCCCCAGATCCTTTACTATGATGAAAATTTTTATCGCTTTCTAGTTAGAATTTATTGGTTGTACCTACCCAATAATAATATGAATGATTCATTCTATTTCGGTTTTTGGGTCATAATCATTATGTAGGAGAGATGGCCGAGTGGTTGAAGGCGTAGCATTGGAACTGCTATGTAGGCTTTTGCTTACCGAGGGTTCGAATCCCTCTCTTTCCTTACCTTCACCTAATTTACCGATCTTACTAACCACAATAGATCAAATAGCAATGGATACTACTATTCCAACAGTTAGACCTTTCTTTGATATGGATTTTCTATTTCTATTACTAATGGCTCTGATACGGAAAATACTGTTAAAGAAAAGAGTAGACAAGGAATGAAAATATCCCTCTCGGTCTATGACACCTAAACGGAAGAAAAATCCGGGTCAAACCCTTAATTTATCTTAACCTTAGGTTAATTTATTTCGCCGAAAGGGAGCAAAATTGGTCGAACCCTTATTCTTACTTATTCTTATTAGTCTTTATTTTCTTTTTGTTAGGTTTAAGTCTGACGAGAATAATATTCTACAACTAGTAATTCATTTATTTTCAAACCGACCCATTTACTATCTATTATTTGATTGACTAATCCTTTATATTGGAATGGTTGAAGAGTCAAATGGTTTGGCAATTCCTCAGCAGGGGATGAATCGAGAGAATTTTGAATTAGAGTTCTAGATTTTTGTTCATCCCTCGCCGCAATAGTATCTCGGGGTTTGCAGCGATAACTTGGTATATCTACTATACGACCATTGACTAAAATATGTCTATGGTTAACTAATTGGCGAGCTCCCGGAATAGTCGGGGCCATACCCAACCGAAAAAGGATGTTATCCAGGCGCATTTCAAGTAATTGTAGTAAAACTTGACCTGTTGACCCCTTTGCCTTTCCGGCGATACGAACGTATTTAAGTAATTGTCGTTCTGTAAGACCATAATGAAA
>JARVZY010007576.1:2500-7500 GCA_030686995.1 Artemisia argyi | reverse complement strand
TCTCCTACTACCGGCGGGGTGACAGCTAGTTTTGGTATGTTGGGGGATATCATTATTGCCGAACCCGATGCCTACATTGCCTTTGCGGGTAAAAGAGTAATTGAACAAACATTAAATAAAACAGTACCCGAAGGTTCACAAGCGGCTGAGTATTTATTCCAGAAGGGCTTATTCGATCTAATCGTACCACGTAATCCTTTAAAAAGCGTTCTGAGTGAGTTATTTCAACTCCACACTTTCTTTCCTTTGAATCAAAATTAGAACATGAAGTTGAATTATTTTGAGCAAACAAGTAATTAGTTTATCGGAATAATAGAATTTTATCTTTCTATACCTTACGATAATCCTATTTTGACTAAGAATCCCTGCTGGATGGGATTCTAACAAACCCTTTAATATATAAAACTAAATAAATAGAATCTAATTCATTTTTAAGAAACTTTTTGCTTAGTAAATTAAATTTGAAGACAAGAGAAAAAAATGAATCAAATAATATCTCATCCATATCCTTTCAAATCTTTCATGTAGAGGGATGAAAAACTACATTATATACTCATTTAGAATTTAGAATTAGAATAGATTAGAGAGATATTAATTAATAATAATTCCAATTTAGAATTATCAAATTATACTTATAATAAGATATAAGATATCTTTATATATAATATCTTTATATTCTATAAATATAAAATCTAAATAATAATAACAGGTACAAATAGTAAAGCGAGGTACCCATTCTATGACAACTCTTAACTTTCCCTCTGTTTTGGTCCCTTTAGTAGGCCTAGTATTTCCGGCAATCGCAATGGCTTCTTTATTTCTTCATGTTCAAAAAAACAAGATTGTTTAGAGCCGAGGGCACAAAATCTCATTTTTAAACTGACGCTTGTATCATAACACAGATATCCTTTTAGCAAAATATGGTATAAGCGTCTTCCGACGAAAATCTCCCAAAATGCTATATTCTAGCTATTTTCAAATAGACCCGAATTGGCGGACGGCTTAATTGTAAAGTTGGTCCATCTATATGCATGTGGCTATCTTTAGTGAGATCATACGAAGGGTATGTTATTAGTTTAGATCTAACCAATTTAATGAATTACTCCTAAAGGTTCACATCAAACTAGTGCTAGTTGATGCGAGTTACTTCGGAAACAAAAGGACTAAAGTAAAATTCATTTGGGGTATTCTCTCAATTCCAAAAAAAAGCAACTGGATCAACTATGAGTTGTCGATCAGAACATATATGGATAGAACCTATAACAGGGGCTCGAAAAACAAGTAATTTCTGCTGGGCTGTTATCCTTTTTTTAGGTTCATTAGGATTCTTGTTGGTTGGAACCTCGAGTTATCTTGGTAGAAATTTGATATCTTTATTTCCGTCTCAGGAAATCGTTTTTTTTCCACAAGGAATTGTGATGTCTTTCTATGGGATCGCGGGTCTTTTTATTAGCTCTTATTTGTGGTGCACAATTTCGTGGAATGTAGGTAGTGGTTATGATCGATTTGATAGAAAAGACGGAATAGTGTGTATTTTTCGTTGGGGATTTCCTGGAAAAAATCGTCGGGTCTTCCTCCGATTTCTTATAAAAGATATTCAGTCCGTCAGAGTAGAAGTTAAAGAGGGTATTTATGCTCGTCGTGTCCTTTATATGGATATCAAAGGCCAGGGAGCCATTCCATTGACTCGTACTGATGAGAATTTTACTCCACGGGAAATGGAACAAAAAGCTGCTGAATTGGCCTATTTCTTGCGTGTACCAATTGAAGTGTTTTAAGAAATGAGCCGACAAATGCATGCTTTCTCAGCAGGAGGGCAAAAACGCAAGAATCCTCTTTTTCTATAACATAACTTAATTGAAATTTCTTCAGAACATCCATTCGAGTCAAAGCAGACATATATGGAACAATAAAAAAATAAAAAAAAATAATAATAAAAAAGAGTGAATAGATTCATAGATTCGATACTTGTAATAGAACTGATGCGTGAGAGAAATCTTAGATTACATAAAGTCGACGAATAAGATTCATTAACAATTCACAGATGAAAAAATGGCAAAAAAGAAAGCATTAACTCCTCTTTTCTATCTTGCATCTATAGTATTTTTGCCTTGGTGGATTTCGCTCTCATTTCAAAAAAGTCTGGAATCATGGATTACAAATTGGTGGAATACTAGGCAATCCGAAACTTTTTTGAATGATATTGAAGAAAATAGTATTCTAGAAAAATTCAAAGAATTAAAGGAACTCCTCCTCTTAGAGGAAATGATCAAGGAATACTCGGAGACACATCTACAAAACCTTCGTATAGGAATTCACAAAGAAACAATCCAATTAATCAAGATACACAATGAGGGTCGTATTCATACGATTTTGCACTTCTCGACAAATATAATCTGTTTCATTATTCTAAGTGGTTATTCTATTTTGGGTAATAAAGAACTTGTTATTCTTAACTCTTGGGCTCAGGAATTCCTATATAACTTAAGTGACACAATAAAAGCTTTTTCTCTTCTTTTATTAACTGATTTATGTATCGGATTTCATTCGCCCCGTGGTTGGGAACTGCTGATTGGCTTTGTCTACAAGGATTTTGGATTTGTTCATAATGATCAAATTATATCTGGCCTTGTTTCCACTTTTCCAGTCATTCTAGATACAATTTTAAAATATTGGATTTTCCGTTATTTAAATCGCGTATCTCCGTCACTTGTAGTGATTTATCATTCAATGAATGACTGAAAAATTATCTACCTAATCTAATTATAATGTTTCTTATTACTTTGCAGTTGTACATAAGCAAAGCATTGAAAAAAACTTTATATTTCTACCCATCCCGGAGATTCATCCTATATTCCTATATATTAATCCAGTCAAATTATTATTATTCCAGTAAATAACAGAATCGTGGATAGGAAACTCCATTAGTGACCTACCCCAATTTATTGTAGAAATTTTCGGGATCAATGGTTGGACCATGCAAACTAGAAATACTTTTTCTTGGATAAAGGAACAGATTACTCGATCTATTTCCATATCGCTCATGATATATATCATAACTCGTACATCCATTTCAAATGCATATCCCATTTTTGCACAGCAGGGTTATGAAAATCCACGAGAAGCCACTGGACGTATTGTATGCGCCAATTGCCATTTAGCTAATAAACCAGTGGATATTGAGGTTCCGCAAGCGGTACTTCCCGATACTGTATTTGAAGCAGTTGTTCGAATTCCCTATGATATGCAACTGAAACAAGTTCTTGCTAATGGTAAAAAGGGGGGTTTGAATGTAGGGGCTGTTCTTATTTTACCAGAGGGTTTTGAATTAGCCCCTCCCGATCGTATTTCCCCCGAGATAAAAGAAAAGATGGGCAATCTGTCTTTTCAGAGTTATCGCCCCAACCAAAAAAATATTCTTGTCATAGGCCCTGTTCCTGGTCAGAAATATAGTGAAATCACCTTTCCTATTCTTTCCCCCGACCCCGCTACTAAGAAAGACATTCACTTCTTAAAATATCCTATATACGTAGGCGGAAACAGAGGAAGGGGCCAAATTTATCCTGATGGGAGCAAGAGTAACAATACAGTTTATAATGCTACAGCATCAGGTATAGTAAGCAAAATCCTACGAAAAGAAAAGGGGGGATACGAAATAACCATAGCGGATGCATCCGATGGACGTCAAGTGGTTGATATTATCCCTCCGGGGCCAGAACTTCTTGTTTCAGAAGGTGAATCTATCAAATTGGATCAACCGTTGACAAGTAATCCTAATGTGGGCGGATTTGGTCAGGGAGATGCAGAAATAGTACTTCAAGATCCATTACGTGTACAAGGTCTTTTGTTCTTCTTCGCATCTGTGATTTTGGCACAAATCTTTTTGGTTCTTAAAAAGAAACAGTTCGAGAAGGTTCAATTGTCCGAAATGAATTTCTAGACTGGCGTATTTATCGACATCAAGTTTGTAAAAAGCATTAGCAATTATCTATGATAAAAAAAGAAATTAGAAAAAGAATTTTGTTCTTTTAGACTCTTTTTCTATGAGATGCCGGGAATTCCTTGTACGACATTCCTAGACATAGTATACTAGAAAGACTATTTGACTTGACCCCTTCTTTTTTTTTTCAAAATTGGGGCTATGTTGCTATTGTCAGATTGAAATGTAAAAAATGCATTTCATTCTAATACATTTCACTTTGGCTAGATCCTATCCAAAAGTAAAAGGGAAATAGAACGGATAAATATAAATGAAGGGAGCAAATATTTCTGGGAGGGTTTATTCGTCTTCCTAGTCTTCGACACAAGAAAAGGGGTGTGAAAAATCCTTTTCTTGTGTCGAAATAATAATGATTCTTTATACTGTTCGTCAAACATTCCTAGTGTTAGTTTCTGTTTTTTACAGATGTATCAGAACGTTTTTTGGAGTTATTGCGTATTGTATTTTAATTATTATATTATAAATTATAAATTCTATTACAATAATTAATAATTACATATACTATAAAAAGTGGTGGACAAACAAAAGAGGAGGGGAAAATTTGTTGAGTAAATAGAACTTCGTCAATGAACTTATAAAAAAATATTATAATTATTAAGAACTCAACGGGACCTTCTACCTTAAATCAGACAAACAAAGAAGGGAATCCGTTGAGTTCTTACGCTTTCATGTCTACAACTCAATTCATCAGATTACTACAGGGATGAACCCAATCCGGAATATGAACCATAAAAGAAAACGCCTACTAAACCGATCACAAGAATACCAGCTACAGTACCTATTATCCAAAGAGGAATTCTTCCAGTAGTATCGGCCATTTACCCCACTTCCCTCCACATTTTATCAAGTGGTCATACTAGAGACATAAACAGTCATGGATAATTATCAGATGAGATCCTTCCGAATGGGTTAAAAGAGAGAATACCTAGAATGATTAGTCTATTATTTTAGTTCTCTCTCGTTTTATTAATTGAAGAAATAATTGGAAAATAAAACAGCA
>JARVZY010007574.1:0-22702 GCA_030686995.1 Artemisia argyi | reverse complement strand
TTAACGGTTTAAGAGATATTTAAATTATAAAAAATGGGTGATATATTAAAAAGTTTTTAATCTCGACCATTGATTTATTTTTAGATGGATGGTGGGGATGAGTTATTTGGTATGTAAGAAAAGTTTGATATTTAATATAACTCTCCTCAAAAACAAAACATACCGTGATACATCTAATTGCGAAAACAAAAATAAATTTATATGATACGGAGTATGTCGCTTCACTGTCCGTGATAGATCTCGATGGTCGTACCCAGTTTTTTTTTTGTTTTTTTTTTTTATTATTAATATTAAACTTAAAACAACTAAAAGTTAAAAAAAAAAAAAAAAAAAAAAAAAAAAAAAAAAAAAAAAAAAATTAAACATACCTATGAGCCTCTAATAGTGGACCCGTAATTTTATAAGATATTTACAATCCAATCCATCAAATTGCAGATCCATGTAGGCATGATGTTTCACGTCAACAAAATCTCAATATTAAAATATAATTGCAACAAAAACACTTTTATGGCGGAACCGTCCGAATGATCTTTTACGGCGCTGATGATGATTGGCATCACCACTGGAACATTCCGAATGATGAGCGTTTTATGGCGGAAACATTGTGGTTATTCCATGGAAAAAGAATGGAGGCACTCTAGCAGGTTAATGATTGAAGGATAGAGAAGCGGCTAGGTTTTTTCTAAGATGGATGACGAGATCTAAAATATTGGAATTGTAATTGTAAATCCCATATATGATGGGACAGTTATTTTAGGCAGAGATGAAGAATGAATTAAACGGGTGTAAATGGTTTAAACTTTTATGGAAAAATTAGATTACCATTTTACCCTTAATTTAATTTTTTCTTTCAAATTAAATTACATATATTTTCAAAAATGCCATTGTGCATTGTCAAGTTATACATTATGTATTATTATGAGTAAAAAGTTGGTTCTTGCAGTTCTCGCAATTTATTTGGTTCTAAAAAAAACATCACACTATATATATATATATATATATATATATATATATATATATATATATATATATATATATATTGGTTAAAATAAAAAGGGTCTTAAAATAAAAAGAATAAAAAGTCTCTGATGCACTAAATTTATAACTATGATGCAGTGAATTTAAATGTGATGCAGTAACTTAATAACTGCAACGCACTAACTGTATGTTGGTCCCTTTTACTTGGTTAACCGTAACTAAGAAGTTAAAGTAACCAAGTCTTATGACTTGAACACAAATGTAGAAAATGATTAACAATGAAGAAACATAAACAAAAGAGATAATATTTTCCAACGTTTAATTCTTTATTAGAAGTTAATCAAAAGAATCGTACCCAAGTGTTTGCGGAATAACACTTGGGGTTGAATTGACAAGTATGGTATGGACTCCTCTCTAAACTCAACTAAGTGAGTGACAACTTAAATTACCCACTGAGCTATCTCAGGGGCTTGTGTTGTTCTTTGGAGGAGTAAAAGTGGTTTGTGAATGCTTTGCATTAATTGCACAAACTTGTCAACTTTTACTCCTCACATTTGCTTCCTATTTATACACAAGTATAGAACAACTAAATATACATTGGATCTAAAGCTTCCTTAACAATATCTTGAAAGATATTATTCTTCTGGCAAGGAACCTTCATTGAGTTTGATCCAAAAGGTACTTTCTGATGACAGACTGGTTTTAACCATTTGGGGAAAGTCTAACATTAAAGTGATAAAGCACTTTAATAAAGCAGCTCAGACTTTCCCGCCCAGTTCCGCCAAAACTTCAGTCTTCATGTCATCAGTCTTCAGTACGTTTAAGTTGTTGAGGAGTCATTGGGGTTCAGTGAGTTATTGTCATCCTCACTGAACCCATCACCTTCTTCTTGGCTTAGATCACACTTCACTGAGTTCCGCCTCACTGAATGGAGAACCTTTCATCATAGGCTCGGTCTTAGCTCCCTGAAGGTGACTCACTGAGTTACTGTTCACTCAGTGACTTGTTTACACTTAGGGGATTTTACGTTCAAATCCTTGTTAGAAGATTTGGGGAATTCAGTGACCCAACAATCTCCCCCTATTTGAACATACAAATAGCCTAAGTGATACTTGATTCAGCATGAGTTGTCAGGGTACAATGTCTCTTGCTGAATGTTTGTTGTAATTGTAATTAGGACATAACTTTAAAACAAAACATCAGTTTATTCATAGCTATTACATTTTCCTACAAATTACAAACAAAAAAAAGATAGTTGTTGCAGATCAGATGTTCAGATGATAGCCAAGTCCCTCAATCTTAGCTTTCTTTGATCTCAGTAGGTGTTTCTCAGGATGCTTCTCAATCTTTTCCTGAAGGTCCTTACAGAACCTTTGGTTTGCACCACTGTGTATTGGAGAAGCTAACATCAGGTATGTTACCATTGCTGTGACCCCTGCCTTGTCAATATCAGACCATCTTTGGAAAGCAAGGTCTCCATATTCATCAGTGAAGCATAGACCTCGTTCAGGGTGTTCAAGCACGGTGTTGTTCACGAAGGTGATTCCTTCAGGAACAGACCTGTCACATTCCAATCCTGGGACCTTAATCTCAGGCTCGGATTCGATGTGCTTCCTCTTTTTCTTTGTGGTGGTTGAAGCAGCAGTTCCTGTTGTTGGAGCAGGAAGTAAGGAGGGAATGTTGAGGGCTTCAGGCATAGCTCTCAGTCTGTCATATCTTTCGCTCAGTGACTTGAGAAGTTGATCAACCACGACACCATTTTTCTTGGAGATGATGGGACGAAGTTCATCAAGTTCAGTGATCCCAAAGTCAGCGAATTTGAATGGATTATGAATGTCCATTATTCTCTTATCAGCTCCCCTGAAGACAGTGACCATTGCGGGTTTAGTATTCCTGTGGATTTTGATGTCAGTGATGGTTTCAGGCTTCAATCTTTCCTTCATCACCCAATGATATCTTTCAACCCTGGTCTTCCTGATATGAGCTTGCCTTTTCAACTTCTCTTCCCTTTCCTTTTTCAGAGCAATCATCTGTTCTTCCTGAGCCTTTTTAAAGGCTGCACCAGCTTGCTCAGTGGCTAGTGCCTCAGTGTCCAAACCAATCTTTTCAGCCTCCTCATTAACAACCTGAATTAATTCAGGCTTGCTCAACCTCTCTTCTTCAGCTACCTTTGCCAAGTATTCAACTCTTTCCATATGGGCTTGTATTTGGTCATTGGTGAGTTGATAAATTCTTCCATTGATAGCAAACGGGACCCTGATAGGTTCATCAGGGTCAGTTCTGACTATTGTGGAGGCAGGCTGGAGCACAGTAGTGGGTTCAGAGGTGGTGGCAATGCTCTTTCCTCTATCCTGAAGGAGAGTGGAGGAGACTGGTTCCTCTTCAGGTGGAACTTGTGTGATTGGTGTGGCTTCAGTGACATGCTCCCCCTCAGTGTGAGAGGGCTGTCCAGCTTCTTGTTTGTCAGTAACAGGGGTTTCAGTAACATTCTCCCCCTCAACATTTGCCGGAGCTGCAGTGATGGCAAGTGTTGGAGTTACTGAAGACGAAGTAGAAGTACCCTTGAAGGCTTGAAACATTTCAGTCACCATGGACTTGATCTCCGCAGTATCCTGATGAAGGAGAGATACCTTGGAGTCAAGTGAAGCCTGAGAGAGTTCAAGGGCAGTCATCCTGGATCCCATTGTCCAGGCCAGAGATGTGGACTTCAGGGATTGAGCAGCCACTGATGCTTCCAATTTAGTGAAGGAAGACTGGAGGGATTCCACCGTGGAACTGAGATTCTGAACATTTGAACCCCTTATTAAACCGAGTAACTCAGTAAGAGCCGCCGAGTTGACTTGGTATGTCTCAGATGCCTGAAGAATCTTCTTGTTGAGCTCAGGGTCATCCTTGACTGATTCTTGAACTGACTTAACCCCTGTAGCCAGCTCCTTAAGGGATTCCAAAAACTGATTGATGTGTGAAGCCATTTGTGTCAGGGAGTGAGAGACAGTGGAATTTTGCTCCCTGACATCATCATTGTAGTCTTCAACAGCATCCTTGAGGAGGTGATAGTGGACAGCTTGTTCAGTATGCATGTCAAACACCTCGTCAGTGACCCCCCTGTACAAAATGTTGGTCATTTTCCTGATGAACTTTTGAAAGGCCCTTTCAGTGAGAGGAGTTAAATCATCTTCTGAGGTTTCCGGCTCGGAATGTTGTTCATCTTCGACATGTTTAGAGGATTGAGGAGACTGAGTAACAGGTTCAGGGACTGTCTCCTCATCCTCCATATCATCTCCGGCCGTAAAGACCTCCTCATCACTATTAAATTCATCATCAGAAAAGAGGAATGCCTGAGCATCCGCCAGGGAGGTGATCTGCAACTGCTGGAGGTTATCCGGCTCCTCTTCAAAAGAAGATTTGCCTTCGTTTTGGCCAGGTCCTGACCCCTCAAATCCGGTAGGTTGGGTTTTACCTACCTGGTCTTTAAGGCCAGTTCCCAAGTAATGCGCACCTCCGGGAGTGGGTTTGGGTTCCATATCAGCGGGTGGTTTATATCCCTCTGAGTCTTTGTCCCCCTTGACTCCTTCAGACACTGATGGGTATTTTCCAGTGCCATCACAAGGAGCCGTGAATGTTGTGTCCCTGTCAATGGGTTGTTTGTTTCCCACTGAGTCTTGGGGATGAGTAGGGGTGCCCTCAGACAAAAGCTTTGATTTGCGAATGTCCTCATCAGGCAAATGAGTGGTTGAGTCCCCCTTTCCAACAGGCTTGTTCTGGCCTGTCGAAGGTTTAGGGACATTATCTCCCTGATGCTTGGGTTTTGATCTACCCGAGCCTTTAGCGGGATGTGATTGTTTGTGGACCCCCTTCTCAGTGGAGTAGTGCTGCTCCACCGAGGATTTAGGATCCCTTACTCCCTGAGACCCTGATTGTGATTTGCCAGAGCCTTTAACAGGATGTGAAGGTTTGGTTTGTTTCGACTCAACTGTCTTGTGTATGACAGTAGTGTCTTTGGAAACGGGTTTGCCCGAGGACACTGAGTGTGATGTCTCAGTGCCCTCCGATGGCTTTTGTTGCAGGCCTAGTGACTGGGTTATTATTCTCAGGGTGTCCGCAGTCAAGGGCGGTATTTCAGGCCCCTTTTGGGCATTTTTAAGGGTGGAGGTCTCAGTGTCGAGTGACTTGGGTTGAGCCACCTTCCTGGACCCCTGTCCCTTCTTCCTCTTCACCTTTTTGGCTGGAGAGGGTATTGGTGATACCTTATTGTCACCCTGGATAGCAGTACGCATGTACAATGTCAGGGTGACGGGTGTAACCTCAAGAGGGTCACGTGAGTAGTTAGCCTTGTGTAGGACGTCAGGCTCAAAACCTATTGCGTCAGGCCTATCATACTCAGACCCAAGCAAGTCTTGTAGGGCACAAGAAACAAATCTAGGATATGACATATGTTTTTGCCTAGACTTCCCCCCTAACTTTGCTATGAGGTCCCTGAAGATGATTTCTCCAAGGTCTATCATTTTACCCTCAATGAGACTGAACACTATCATTGCCTGAGTAGTGTTTAATTGCTCAGTCGAGGATTTATTTCCCCAGAGAACCTGAATGACAAAAGTCATTAGAATCCTCCAGGGAGCTGGGAACCAGGTTTTAATAATTGGGGCTTTGGATAATAGGGACCCTGGTGTCACCTCAGGGTGATTTTTGTCATAGGGTCCCAATTCCAGTAAGACCTCCTTTACCTCTTTTTCAGAGGGTTGGGCAGTGAAGGTCGTGGTGTAATCAAGCCCAGTGGCTTTGACAAAAGTTTTATAGTCAAGAGTTAGGGACTTAGTTCCATTCTTGACTGTAAACTTGATTTTGGCCTCTTTTGGTGCATCAGGGTTTTCAACCACCGCTGTGCACCAAAATTCCCTCAAGTAGTCATGATAGATGACTGAGGGGGTTTTGGTAAATGAAGTGGTCAGGAAGCAGTTCTGAAGGAACTTCACCACATCCCTGTATTCAGGGAACCCAGCAGGGTAGGCAAAGTTCCCCACCACATTGTTCTTGGTAAGGTCTACGCTTTCCATTTGGAAATCCACATTGGGTGCGTATTTTACGACCTTAGAAGAAGCCATTTGATAATAAAAGCCTGGTTTTTTTTAAAAAAAATTGGATATGGGTAAGGAAACACACGCAGTTTTGAAAAACAATTTGCAAGAGTTTAGTTGTAAATTTTTTAAAAAGCGTGTGTGTGTTTCCCTTTTTGTGGGGGTATTTATAGGGTAAGGATTTGAGTGGTGATGTTGCGGATACCAAAGGTCTAATTTATTCAACCGAAGCGGCATAATAATTTTGGTTTGATATCCGCATTAAATATCACGATTCCCATTACCCTATTTTCTCTCACATCATGGATGAACAGTTGTGAGGCTCTGCAAATAATGCACTTTTGCAGAAAGAAATTATCACAACTTTTGTGTGTGAGGGAGCATTTAATGCTCAGTGATGTTTGGTGAGAGGGATGTGGGGGCCCAATGAGTGGATGCCAGTTGTGTAAGTGACATATATTCCTATATTAAATAGGATTCAGTTACCTACCTGGGACATTAACTGACTAAATACTTAGAGCATTTAGTTAGGGTATTAAATGCCATTTTTCATCCTGAGCCCCCTTGAATGATTTTCATTCAAATAAAAAAATGAGTTTTTCAGGAAGGGTGTGATCAGGGACCTAGAGAATATACATCATGTTGGAACATTTTGATCAGTTCCCTGATTCTATGTCCAACATGCCCAGTTCAGCTTTCAGTCTTGTGAAAGTGGGTTCATCCAAAGGTTTAGTGAAGATATCAGCTAGCTGATACTCAGTGGGGATGAAATGTAGTTCAATTTCTCCATTAGAGATATGGTCCCTGATAAAATGGTATCTGATGTCAATGTGTTTGGTCCTTTGATGAAGTACTGGATTGTTTGAGATGGCTATGGCACTTGTGTTATCACAAAAGATAGGTACCATCTTATACTGAATGCCATAGTCACTCAGTTGGCTCTTCATCCAAAGTACATTTGCACAACATCCTGCGGCAGCCATATATTCAGCTTCAGCTGAGGACATGGCCACTGACTGTTGTTTCTTTGTACTCCAACACACAAGTTTACCACCAAGAAATTGGCAGGATCCTGAAGTACTTTTCCTATCCATGTTACATCCTGCATAGTCAGAGTCAGTGTACCCTTTGAGATCAAATCCTGAACATTTTGGGTAATACAAACCAAGGTTTGGAGTACCCTTCAGGTACCTGATGATTCTCTTGACAGCAGTGAGATGTGATTCCTTTGGGTCAGCCTGGTATCTTGCACACAGGCAGACTGAGAATTGGATATCAGGCCTTGAGGCAAGTAAGTACATCAGGGAGCCAATCATTCCCCTATATTGGGTTTGATTCACTGATTTTCCAGTGAGATCAGGGCCAAGGTTGTTTGGAGGAACCATAGGAGTTTTTACTGAAGAGCAGTCAGTGAGCTCATACTTCTTCAGTAGGTTCCTGAGGTATTTCTCTTGGCAAATGGATATTCCTTTTTCAGTTTGTTTGATTTGTAGTCCAAGAAAGTATGTGAGTTCACCCATCATGCTCATTTCAAACTTTGTGGTCATGAGTTTTTCAAATTGTTTGCAAAGTTTGTAACTTGTTGAGCCAAAGATGATGTCATCAACATATACTTGGACAAGAATGACATCATCCTTTGTTCTGTAGATGAACAGTGTGTTGTCAATTCTTCCTCTCACAAACTTGTTTTGGATCAGGAAGGCTGAAAGAGTTTCATACCATGCCCTAGGTGCTTGTTTCAGTCCATAAAGGGCTTTGTTAAGCTTGTAGACATGGTTGGGGTATTCACTACTTTCGAAACCAGGAGGCTGTTGCACATAAACATCTTCTTTGATGTTACCATTCAGGAATGCACTTTTAACATCCATTTGGTAAACTTTAAAGTTCATGTAAGTTGCATAGGCAAGGAAGATCCTGATGGCTTCCATTCTTGCAACAGGTGCAAAGGTTTCCTCATAGTCTATACCTTCCTGTTGATTATATCCTTTGGCAACCAGTCTTGCTTTGTTTTTGATGACTGTGCCATTCTCATCAGTCTTGTTTTTAAAGACCCATTTCATACCAATGATTAAAACACCCTGGGGGCATTCAACAAGGGTCATGACATCATTTCTGTCAAATTGTTCCAATTCATCTCTCATGGCCTGAACCCAACTTTCATAAGTCAGGGCTTCTTTGACATTTTTAGGCTCAATTTCTGAGAGATAGTCAGCAAAAAGACATATATTGGCAGTGGCAGCCTTGAGTTTGGCAGCCTTGCTTCTTGTGAGCATGCCTTCAGTGGGTTCACCAATGATGTTCACAAGCTCAATGATTCTGGATCTAGTCCAGCTATCCTGGGGTTTGGGATAGGAATTTGAGCTTGTAGGAGCCTGATTAGGTTCAGACTCAGGAACATGAGGTAACTCATCAATATGTACTTCAGTGACAACTGTAGGAACAATTTGTTCTGTGGGTTCCTGAACATTTTGTTCAGTGGTGTCAGTCTCATTTGAGACAGGCAGAGTTTCTATGAACTCACTGATAGGTGGTTGGGGTAGGTTGTGAGGGATGATGTAATAGGAGACATCAACATCAGCTTGGTATTGAGTTGAGGGATTGTTCTCAGGATGATACTCATCAGGAGGATATCTTGATGAGTCGTCAATACCAATTTCTTCTACTGAGGAATTTGAGAACCTGATGGATTCAGTGCCCTCATCAACAGTAATGTGATAAGTTTCCTCAGTTTGCTGTCTCCTTGTGTTGAACACCCTGAAGGCTTTAGAGACCAAGGAATATCCCAGGAAGTATCCATCATCAGCTTTGGCATCAAATTTACCTAAGTGATCCTTGTGATTATGTATAAACACAGGACACCCAAATACATGAAAGTAGCTGATGTCAGGAATCCTTCCTTTGAATATCTCATAAGGTGTCTTATTGTGCCTTTTCACAATGATTGACCTATTTTGAGTGTAGCAGGCTGTTTTAACTGCCTCAGTCCAAAAATGTTTTGAGAGGACTGAGCCATTCAGCATTGTTCTTGCTGCCTCAATGAGTGTTCTATTTCTCCTTTCAGCTACTCCATTTTGTTCAGGAGTATAGGGAGAAGTGAAATTTTGAGAAATTCCTTTCTCATCACAAAAACACTCAAGGTCTTGGTTTTTGAATTCAGTGCCATTGTCAGTCCTGATCTGTTTAACTTTGACATCATTTTGATTTTCAATGTTCCTGACAAATGACATGATGGTTTCAGCTGCCTGACTCTTTTTGGTCAGGAAGTAAACCCAAGTGTATCTTGAGTATTCATCCACAATGACCAGAGTATACTTCTCATGGTGTATGGACATTGGACTGACAGGTCCAAAAAGGTCCATATGAAGAAGATGCAGGCAGCTTTTGATGGAAAAGGTTTGCTTGGTTTTGAATGATGCCCTGTGGTGTTTTCCTTTTTCACAAGCAGAACAAGGCTTGTCTTTGGTATACACCAGGGATGGAAGGCCCAGAACTTTGTTCTGTTTGGCCAGGTTGTTGATGTTTTTGAAGTTGAGATGAGAGAGTCTCCTATGCCATAGCCAGTTGATGGTCTCACTTGCCTTTGAGAATAGGCAAGTCCCATTTTGAGTCAGGGATGACATGTCAAGGACATATACATCATCCCTTCTGGGTGCAATCAACACAACTTCCATATTGGCATTAAAGATGGTCCCTCTCTTATCATCAAACTGAACTATGTATTTTGCATCACATAGTTGGGAAACACTTATCAGGTTGTACTTCAGACCATTAACATAGGCTATTCTTGTAAAAACTATACCGTTGCAGTTTACTGAACCATAACCCTCAGTGGGAGCTGATGAGTTATCACCAAATACTACCTTGGGTCCTGGTTCTTCCACATATTTGTGCAGAAAACTTTTCACACCAGTCATACTTCTGGAGCATCCACTGTCTAGATGCCAGGTAGGATCCTTGATGTGTTTCTGCACAAACAGTAAACTGGATTAGTTTTGCTTGTTGACCCACCTTCTAGTGGGCTTAGTCCTCAGGGACTTTTTGAACTCAGTTAGTGAATCATGGTCTGAAGTTATGTGACCTGAGCTTCCACATGTTTTACATTTTGTGGATGTTGATGCATCAGGTGACTGAGAAGTGTTGGTTTGGTTTTTCCTTCTGGACTGAATCACTTTGTCATGCCCCCTGATTTCATGGGAGGGATCACCACAGATGTCACAGCATACTTTCATCAAACAATCATCAGGAAGATGATCATTGAAACCACAATGAGGACATGGTGAGAAAGGCTTAGCCTTCAGTCTTTGTTTGGAAGGTGTGGCATACTGATAGCCTTGGGTTTTGTACTGACCCCTTGCCTTTAAAGAGGCAGTGTGGGGGATGTGATCACAAGTTCTGTGGTCCTCTTGTTTGCATATCATACAAAATAGGATTCTGTAGCATTTATCAGTGCTGTGATTTGGATAATTGCACAGTTCACATCTCCCAGAGGGTCTGGGTGTGGTCTTTGGTTTGGAGGACCCTGAGGATACTGAGGGCTTGGTAGATTTAGAGTCAGAGTTTTTCTCAGTAGACTCAATTTTCTCACTCAGCATCCTGACAAGTTCAGCAAGCTGATCAACCTTTGAATCAGTGCTTTCAAGCTTCACTTCAGTAGTTACTGAAGGTTTTTGGTGTTCAGTGGGTGCAGGAGTAGGTCTTTTCAGAATAGTCCTTCCTAACCCTGACTTCTCTTTAGGAGAATGTGGTTGAAAGACTAATGGTGCAAGGTTAGAATTGGGTTCTGCTCCCTGAAGTTGTTTCAGTGGAGGGAGTGGTGAATCAGACTTAGACTCTGTGATGGACTCAGTAGGACTAAGTTCATCAGTGACTCCTAGCAGCTCCTTGATAGCCTGACTTTCAAGCTCCAGAATTCTCCCAGTGTTAAAATTTGGCAATTTACTATCAGGATTGTTTCTTTCAATCCAATCACTGGGTTTGGGAGCTAGTTCCTTGCTAGAGAGTATGTTGGTGAATAGAAAGGTTGTGGAATGACTACTTTCCCCTGAAACCTCAGAGAGTTGATCATCACCCAGACCAGCTTTGTTGGGGCTGGGTGATAGACTCAGTGTTTCATAAAGTTTGGGGTTTTTCTGAGTCCACTTCCAAATAATTTCCTTTTCTTTCTTAAGTTCTTCCTGAAGAGCTTGATTTTGTTTTACAAGTTCAGAGTTTTGAATTTGAAGTGTGACACTTTCAAGTTTGGCTTGTTTTAAGACAAGTAATTCATCTCTACACTGATTTAATTCAAAACTGAGTTTGTTAAATTTTGAAAACAGATTAAGTCTTTGCTCTTCAACATACTTAAGATCAACATTAATATAGTCTAAGTAAGATTTCCAATCATCATTATCATCCATAGAAAGTAAAAGATTTACCTTCCTCATAGTGATGTTGACCCATTCACCATTTCTTGCATGACTCTTCCCCACAGCAAGTTTGTTGTCTTCTGATAGAGCCATCAGGGCACTGACGTGAACTTCATCGTCATCAGAGGACACTTCAACCTCATCCCAGTCATATGTTTCAGCAACAAGCCCTTTGTTCTTGGCTTGAGTAGGCTTAGGAGCCTGAGGAGGCTGAGAGACTGTTGAGGATGATTCAAGAAGGGCAAGTTTGGCTTTTGCCTTTCTGTACTTTGCTTCAAAGTCAATTTGAGGGACTTTTTCAAATCTTTGACTAGACTGAAGCATTTTTGGTTGAAATTTGCTGGGGCCTGAAAATGAGTTATTTCCTGAAAACTTGAAGGATGGTTCTGAGGTTGTTTTTGAAAAACAATCTTTAGCAAAATGCCCCATTTTGCCACATTTAAAGCATTCAGTATTGTCATTTGCTTTAGAGGGAAATTTGTTTTCCTTAAAAAATCTTTTTGAATTAGCAAGGAGTGCTCTTTCATGAAATTCAATCTGAAGATCATTAAGATACTCCTCACTGGTTCTTTGGTCAACCTCATCATCAGAACCATCCTGAAAATCCTGCACAACACCTTTAGAATAGAAAGCAGTTGATATGGGTGTGATTGTCAAGGCCTTTTTGGTCTCCTGAGCTTTACCAGGGTATCTCCTGGTGATAAGATTGTCTTCATAGACAAACTTCCCATAGATGGCAGGGAGCTCAAGATTCTGAATGTGGTTTGCATTTCTCAATCCCTGAGAGAAGTTTAACCACTTCTCAGGGAGACTGTTGACAAAATCGACATTGATTTCATGTTTTGACAGTATAACACCATCATTGGTCAGCTCATTCAGGAGGGTCTTATACCGAGTGTAAGTCTCAGAGAGACTTTCAGAATCCTTGGCCCTGAAGGTATTGAATTCAAGCTTCAGGTCCATGATTCTATTCTCTTTGGTATCAGAAGGCCCTTCATAGCTATGAACCAGGTCAGTCCATGTCTGCTGAGCAGTGGGACAGTTGATCACTGATTCCATTATATCATCAGGAAGGCATGATATAATGATGCTTTTCAGGCGCTGGTCTTGATTGACCACCCTCCTTTCATCTGGGGTCCACTGAGCTTCAGGTTTGATTAAACCTTGGGCAGTTGTTGGGACATATGGACCCTCATTTATCAATTTGATATAATAAGGTTCCATCCCAGTTAAGTAGCAAAGCATTCGCTTTTTCCACTTGTTAAATTTGCCAGCTTCAAGTCGAGGGGCAGTTGCTGAATAACTTCCACCCTTTTTATCAACAAGCTGGGGAACATCTATGTCAGTCATAGTGGGATCTTGATTTTAAAAACTTGAGCACTCTTTAGGTTTTGAAAACGTGTAAAAGTTTTACAAATCAGAGGCTCTGATACCACTTGTTGGTCCCTTTTACTTGGTTAACCGTAACTAAGAAGTTAAAGTAACCAAGTCTTATGACTTGAACACAAATGTAGAAAATGATTAACAATGAAGAAACATAAACAAAAGAGATAATATTTTCCAACGTTTAATTCTTTATTAGAAGTTAATCAAAAGAATCGTACCCAAGTGTTTGCGGAATAACACTTGGGGTTGAATTGACAAGTATGGTATGGACTCCTCTCTAAACTCAACTAAGTGAGTGACAACTTAAATTACCCACTGAGCTATCTCAGGGGCTTGTGTTGTTCTTTGGAGGAGTAAAAGTGGTTTGTGAATGCTTTGCATTAATTGCACAAACTTGTCAACTTTTACTCCTCACATTTGCTTCCTATTTATACACAAGTATAGAACAACTAAATATACATTGGATCTAAAGCTTCCTTAACAATATCTTGAAAGATATTATTCTTCTGGCAAGGAACCTTCATTGAGTTTGATCCAAAAGGTACTTTCTGATGACAGACTGGTTTTAACCATTTGGGGAAAGTCTAACATTAAAGTGATAAAGCACTTTAATAAAGCAGCTCAGACTTTCCCGCCCAGTTCCGCCAAAACTTCAGTCTTCATGTCATCAGTCTTCAGTACGTTTAAGTTGTTGAGGAGTCATTGGGGTTCAGTGAGTTATTGTCATCCTCACTGAACCCATCACCTTCTTCTTGGCTTAGATCACACTTCACTGAGTTCCGCCTCACTGAATGGAGAACCTTTCATCATAGGCTCGGTCTTAGCTCCCTGAAGGTGACTCACTGAGTTACTGTTCACTCAGTGACTTGTTTACACTTAGGGGATTTTACGTTCAAATCCTTGTTAGAAGATTTGGGGAATTCAGTGACCCAACACTGTAATGTCGTAACTTTTTATAGCTGTGATGCACTAATATTTATGACTGTGATGCAGTAACTTAAAAATGTGATGCAGTAACTTTGTAACTGTGATGCACCAAAATCCGCCTTCCTAGACTTTTTATTTTAAGAGACTTTTTATTATAACCCTATATATATATATATATATATATATATATATATATATATATATATATATATATATATATATATATATATATATATATATATATATATATATATATATATACTAGATTTCAAGCATGACTTGTGATTATTCTTTAAATGTACTACTTTACGAATAGAAAGATATGTATATACGTTTTTGTATTTTTGTAGTTTATTAATATGTTCTACATTACAATTATATTTATAATAGGAGAATGTTAGGTTTTTTATTTTTTTTATTTTTTTTTTATTTTATTTTATTTTTTTTTTGCTATTTTTTTGGTTGTTTTTAAATGAAAATTTACAATGTGTTAGTGTTATTAAGTTTTGAGACATCATGATAAAGTATCAGGTACAAATATCATTGTAAGCATTCAAAAATAGTTTGTATCCATCTTTCACTCCTGCCGAGCCCAAATGGTCTAGATTATTTCTTGTGTAAGTTCTTGACTTGTTCTTAGTGACTACTTACCATATATATATATATATATATATATATATATATATATATATATATATATATATATATATATATATATATATATATATATATATATATATATATATATATATATATATATATTATACCATATATATATATATATTATACCATATATATATATATATTATACCATATATATATATATATATATATATATATATATATATATATATATATATTGAATAAGAGTTATGTAAAAGTATAATCTTGAAATTAGCGTGAAGCACTTTAGTGGCATATTTTCCGAGCTGCAGCATCTTGTTCAACATATCTGTGCTTTAGTGGCGTATAGAATAACATGTTAGTAAACTTATTCGCGTTAAATAGTTTAAATATTTTTGGATCCCATCGTTTTGAAAATAACAGGTCATGGATTTGGTTAATTAATATATGTGAACATGTTGCTCAAGTACTATGATTCTGAATAAATAATGAATGTAACATGGTGTCCCAATTCACCTAGCCGGCTCATTTTAACACCTATGTGTGCATGATCAATCGGAGTTTCATCAAAACTTACTGAGGTTAACATGCTTGTCGTGGATTGCGTATAACATGGAATCTTTAAGCAATGCTTAAGATATGTTCATGTTTTCACATTAGATCCAGTTATACTATGAAAAATGATGAATCACTTTTGAATTTATAGAAATGAAGTGCTAATGAAAAATAACCTCCATTTTTACACAAATTTCACAACGGGTGAAAAGGGGTTTAGATGGATGGGATTTCATGAGCTTCTTTTACTCTTTTATCATACTCATCTTCTTCTGTTTTTTCTTCAGTATCTTGATTCTCCATCTTCTTTGTCGTCGTTATCATCCTCATCATAATTTCCCCACCCGTACCCGTTATGTGAATGCGAAACTGGTGGTGGCACTCTTGCTTCTTCCACAATCTTCATGGTCTGATTTACAGTTTGTGGGTCACCTCCTGTTTGAGATAGAAAATTTGGACCCTGAAAAAAATTCTATACAAAACTGAGATTCAATTATGTTTGATGTTTCAATATAACCATGAAGAAAAATGTAATATTGACCAAGATTGTTGGAGTCCCATAATAGACACGTGTATAGACATTTTCGTTTGAGGTGTAAACTGTTAGACTAAACATTTCCAGGTTACAACAACATTAAAGCTACAAAACCATAAAAACCCGAATTTTGGGCAAAATATAACCCTAAGCAAATGTTAACTTCGAATAAGCTAAGAATTGTACATACATACATAAAAATGAAGTTCAGTCTTTCGTAGAGCCTATGTAAAATAATAGATATAGAATGATAAGGTCACTTGTAGTGGTTAAAACTTTAAATATAAAAGAGAAATAATGAAGTTTTGATATTTATGCATCTTATCTAAAATGGTGAAGTTTTTATAACTTTACTAATTATTCTTAAGGTTTAAAAAATAGTGAGAAAAATTAAGTTTCTAATATTGAACCATCTCGACTCAACCTTTGCCTAATAACTTATTTTGACCCATTAACCAAACAGCGCGAGCCAACTAATTAAAACTTACAAAAGGCTGCACTCTAATATGTGCTTCAGCCACTGGTGAACTTTTGTTGATGACTGGTTGTGGTGGTGGAGGTGGTTGTTGATGACAACGCTTACTTCAAGTGAAGAGGATGATACCTGATCACAAGATGATCTCAAGATTAGTTACCCGGTTAATTACCAAGAGATAGAAATATAGTTTTACAATTTTCATAAGAATAGCCATGTAATCTTTTTACTAGTGCTGGCAACATATTTCGACCTCTAAATCATTATTATCATTGTAACTTTATCTACTCAACATATGTAAGATCATGTGGGCCAGTCGGGATCACCGTTTATCAGCCTTTTGCCATCAATTTGATATCTTTACCAATCTCACCAACCTGCATCATTTCAGCAACCCATTTCATCATTTTAAAGCAGTAAGCACCGCACGTTAGCAACCTAAATTCATCTAATTCACTTCAACCCATTTCATTAATTTACAACAGTAAGCAACACGCTAGCATTTATTAACTGATATTAGTTCTTTCATCTTTTTACCAGTATTGGAAACTTACATTCAGAGTTTCATGACTTCATCATTTCACCTATGTATGTTAGCATATCTTGCGGCTTCAATAGGATTATAAGTAAGAGTTGGGAGTGGGTGCGAATACCTTCTCGGGCTTATGTTCTGTGGACCACTCTCATCTACTCCAAATGGGTCAAAATGAGCTGAAGGGATACCTGACATTGAATACGATTTTTATCACACTGCCACCATAGTAAACCACATAGAAGTGTGATTGCAACAACCTGAGCGATCTTGAGAACTTCAAAATATTCATCCTTTCTTTCAGACCTCTTCTGAGCAAAATCATGAATTGTTGCATCTAAGTCCTGCTCCATTGATCAGGCTTCTTGTATTCAAAAACATCCTTGAACAGGAAGCTGAAATTGATGCACTGCAAGCATACATAATAAGTGTAACATAGTAAACCATTTTTCAGGTTGAGATCAAACTGAAAAGTAGCTTGATATCATAAATGATCTTCATTATTTAATTGATTTTAGGTGCAAGACATAAACATTAACAGGCGGTTGAGCTTTATGGTTAAAAATGTGTCGGTTGGGGGATAAAATCTGATAGTGTAATCAGTATCCCGACACCTATAGACACCTAAATCATTAATTTCATAGGTAACTGTTTGTGAGCATACTGATTCGAACAACTGACCATATTTGACACACTGCATGATATCGGGTAGCTTTCCATGTAGTTTATACAACAATAATCTGGCGAGCCATAGACCTCGCAAGCACTCTTACACCCTCCTCCGCCCTCCAGCTGTAGCTCTGGTGGACACTGTTCATTCTAATTGTTAATGCAACTCATCATTAGTCAACTATCCCCACTACTCGGCTCAATAGTCATTGGTATATTGAAGCCTTTAATGAGGCTGACATTATAGAAGTCGTAACCAGTTGTGGTCACATCGAGCTCCAGAATCGTAACAGGCTGCGTGTAATTTCTTCCCTTGCATTCCATTTCATCACCACAATCACCCATGACACACGACCCATGACGAGATGCATTAAATGTGCAACAAGTCCTGTCCTAGATAGTACCAGACCAGTTCTCAAGAACTTCAAAGGACTGCCGAGCACCCTTTTCTAGCTCAAACCCACTGACATTGAGAATCGGGCTGCCTAAGATTCCAGTCCAAACAGTGAAGCAAGAATCATTGGCAACAGTAATAGTATCCCCCGATGCTCCTACAAAAATGGAAAATTTGCTATTCAGAACAAAATTTGCAAAAATGGAAAATTTGCTACCCAACTCCTTACTCCATGAGTTGAGTAGACAGGATTTCCCAACATTTGGCTGATCAATAATTGCTATCTGCAAATAGCAATGCATAGGTAAGAAAATATTAGACTTACACATACATATATATACATTATACATACATATGCTTATTCTAAAGAATGTATGCATCATCCAAGAACAATAGCCAATGTTCTTAGTTGCCACTAAACTGATATTTATACTGCAAGCCATAAAAGTAATTGCTTAGAAATTAGAGGAAGGAGTTAAACTTGCCTGCAAATGCAGCAACAAAATCTACAATCTCTGCACTCCAATTGAATCCACTAATTGAATCATATACCCCTGCATAATTTAGAGTTTAAGCTGCTTAAAATGTGGGGAGAAAAATAGATCTTTCCTGTAATTGTGAGTCACTATTCAGACCACCATCCACAGATGATTAAAGTTTACTGAATAAGTAAAAATAGAGCTTTAAGAGGCTTGTTTACCTTTGTTAGCGATGGCTTCATTAACTTCTTTTCTAGCTTATTTCTCAATATCCTGAAAGGATACAAAGAATTCCATCAATTCACCCTTCAAGATTGTTGAGTAAGGTTTAATCTATTGGAATCACAATCGGAAAAAAGAAAAAACAGTAATATAATGTTGGTGCACCAAAAGATAATTCATAAATATTAACTCAAACAACAAATAGTTAATGAACAAAATGTTCAAATCATACTATTAATACCAGTCGATTATGAACATATTCCAGAAAAGACGGAAAATTAGGATAACGCAAGGTTTCGGTACTTTAAGCATGAAGAAGTTTCTGATAGCAAATAATGCCGCCATCTTCAAGGTAGAAATTCATGAAAACCATAAATTCTTGCAATTCGATAACTAAAACACTATTCAAAGAATCTGAAAAAAAGAAATTAAAAATGTATATGTACCTGGCTTCCATGAAATGTAAGCTTCTTGTCAATGTATTCACACATAACATTTGGTTAAAATTTAATCTCCTGTAGGAAAAGCCTTCACACTGAGCACAAAACCATAACAAAAGTTGAAAATAAACGGAGTGTACACACTAACCTCAAATACTTGAATTTCTTCATCTTGTTCAAAGCCAGCCAATTCATTCAGCTTTGAAAGTATTTCAGTTGGCTTTCCAATACCCTTCACAAAGAGCCACCCAACATACCTGCAAATAATAAGCAATGTTAATCCATGTAATATAAATAAAGCACAAGTATATAACAAAAATGGCAACATGATCTTAGATGCATACATATATGTACATATATAGATAAAAAAAAAAAAAAGAGAGAGGGAAGATACCCGAGCTCCTCTTTTACAGGGTCATAAAGTTTAAACAAAAGCAAAATCTCCTCCTTAGTTTTCTCAGGTGGAGGAATAGCAAAATAAGGATTCAAATTCATTCTAGAAAATTAACCTATATGCCTCTCGCCATAAGGATTTTACTGAAATCACTAATCTTGGATTCACTGAATCTAAACTTGCCGCCTTAAAAAAAACTGCAAAATAGATTTGGGTAGAAGAAGTTACAAGAAGCTTAGAGATAATGGATTTCCAGACTTCTTACCTTTAAACAGTGACAAAACCACCTCCATGTGTTTTTTTTATACACAGATGCAATGAAAGCCGGCTATGTTCTATACTCTACCCTAGATAAAGGATTACAGGATCCCACTAACCATTTATATTTGCATTCAATACACAGATGCAATGAAAACTTGCAGCGAAAAAAAGAAAAATCTATTAAAAGTAATAGTAAAACCGTTATACATAATAAATACACAAATGTAGGTTTAACCATTAACCTATTACATATATTTTTATCATATAAAGAAATCATAAATCGAACATTAGTAGCATAATATAGTGCTCATCATTAACAAAATTACTACTTACATGGTCTTAATGTTTTTGAATTGTTGAATCTTGGAAACCTGTATATAATAAAATTATGAAGACGTTTGTGGAGCTGAATAGGTTGATCATGAGCTAAAATCGTGATGGATGTGTACACAAAAATAGCATCCAATATTAGAGGGGATTGTGAGGAAAAAAGAATATTAGGGTTTTTAGAAAACGTAATTATGAATCAACTGTGATTCACGTAGGTTTACATGTTTATCTCATATAATTGGTTGCCTATGTTTATAGATTTAGACTTGAAACATATAATTCAAAACATGTGTTGGCATGGTGGTTAAGATATATGTAAATCTTGTTATGAACTCAAGTTCGAATCCTGTATTCAATTTTACACAAATAATCCGAATTTTTAATCCATTCAAAGTTTGCTTAGGTGGAATTAATTATAAAAATACGAAATTAATTATAAAAATTGCTTACATGGACAGATTGTGATGACATGGCTGATAAATGAGGTGTCATTTTCTTCAAATGCCTCCTATTATATATATATATATATATATATATATATATATATATATATATATATATATATATATATATATATATAAATAAAGTCAAAGTTAAAAAAACAGAAAAACTACTTCAAAAATTAAAATTAGACACTTATTTTGAGATAGAGATAGTAATACAGACAACTAAAGTTACATAACTATTTTCTTAATAATTTAATATTAAAATAATGTGTATATGTGTTACAAAATTAATTTTAATAATCTATATAATGTCACTAAATTAATTTACTACACATAATAAAAGTCATAGATTTATCAAAAGTCATGAAAGTAATTACTTTTTATTTAATTTTGTGTTAAACAAAAATTTTTAATAAATGCAATATTTTATGCAATATTTTACACGTTTTTGAATTTTGATATTACTTAAAGTTACTCAAACAAAATACCTTCATTATTTGTAAAGTTATTGTAATAGATAACAAAAGATCAAAAAACATTTCTCATCAAAAGTTTTATTACAGGGTACTCGTCTGCTAGTTAATAATAGGGGTAGCAATCAAGTCTTGTTCGGGTTGACCTATCTGAGTTTGCGGGTTGGTATAACCTCTTCCAAAATATGGCCCATTTATTAATCACTAGGCGAGTACCCGTGCATAGTAACGGAATTTTCTAGCACCATACAGCTATGGTTGTGATAAAAAGTGAAATAACCAAAATGTATAACGACGAGATATATAGCGGCAAACAACTCTAGTGTTTCTTATAACGTTTATACATAAAATATGAAACAATCAAAATGTAATTGCAAAAGATTGTAACATGCGATAATTCAAATAACTATACTTGCGAACTTGTGGTTTTGATGTGACCTTTGATGAAACATTTACGGGTTATATGGCAGCATTAATTTCTGTGTGTATTTTTTATGTACATATATGTGTGGAGTCACTAAAACTAAAGAAGCATAGTTCTTTGAGTGCCCACGAATGCATTTTACATTGCATATTGTTTTGTGTATGCAAAATGTTTTTGTGAGCTTTTGCTCTTTTGAATGGATTGGCACCAGCAGAGAAAAAACAATGTGTTGTTAATTTATAGTTGAGTTGGATAAAAGGGTCATCCAATTCGTGTATTTTGCAACTTGTAACAACAAATGACAAGTCATTATAACTTTACTCATAATCAATGTAATCTCAGTATGTTAAAAGCATTAGGTGAATAGGTGGTACTTCTTCATTTGTTTTACATATTCAGTAACGAAAAATCTGATAACAAGGTGGTTGCAATAGCGCGTAAATAATGTATATATTGGTCTTCAAAGTATACAAGTTGTTACACAAGCATGCCATCAACATATCAATTTGGTTTCAGTTACATTGGTTTTGACAGAAATGCATTCAAAAATTCATGACAATCACCGTGACTCGAGATTACTGTACTTTCCATTATAAATCTTTTAGCCGGTTTTGATTTAACAATAAACTCATCGTAATACGCCAACCTTTCAACCAGTTTTGAGCTAGATATGGCTAAATGTAAACCAAGTTAATGCTCCAGTGACTCGAGATCAATTAATGATTGAATGACTTGAGATGTTTTGAATTATATTCAATTTAGGCAAAGTTTGTGTAACGTGTCTACAAGTTGTCTTGTATATATCAGCTAAAGACGTCAAATCAGCAAAATACCCAAACAACAAACATTATAGCCAGAAATTTAAGCATTCAGCATCTTTGAAGTTACATTTGTAAACATTTTGCCACTAATTTTTCTCAAATCTAAGCATTAAACATGTTTTAAGCTTCCATTTCCTACCGGTGGCTTGCAACTGAAAACTGTGGCCTATTAATACCTGCATTTGTTTATATCTAAATAGGTTGAAAATGTGTTATGTCACGAGTGTTAGGAGATGGAGATGGAGATGGAAAACGTGTAAGTAGATAAACAAATTAACCTGGAGATTAGGGAATTTTTATCTTCATGGAAACAAGGTGTACATCATGATGTAAAGGCTCGTAAATGAATTTCTACCTTTACAAGGATAGCCACCCCCTCCTTTTGTGTATCACACCTGCATATATGGCGCATCACATTTTATTACAAACTATTTTCAATGTTTCTCAAGATGCTAGTACGTGTGGCAGTTTCAAACCATTTACTTATTGATGGTTCTATCGGTGGAATATGCTTAAATCTTAATTTATAACGACCCAAACAAGAAAAATGAGAAAGTTTAACAAAGTCGACAAGTCAAATGCGTAGAAATCGTAGAAAGTGTATGATTTTAATTATTTGAAAATATTGAGGATAATATAGTTTGTAATCATGTGTGACATACTAACTAATTATAAAGTTCAAATTCTAAGACAAAAAGTGCATCGGGTAAATCCAGCCCAACCCTTACCAAAAGACTCACTTTGACCCGTAACGAGTACAGCTCAATCCTATCCATTTTGCCACCCCTAAATGCTAAGGTTCGAAGTAAAAGTAATTTATCTGAAAAATTCAAGACAAATTTTTAAGAAATATC
>JARVZY010000784.1:0-20409 GCA_030686995.1 Artemisia argyi | reverse complement strand
GGATGGTGTCGGATCGCAAGGGGGACACATTGGCTCCTTGGGTGAGCTCAATAGTGTTTCGATAGCCTTGGTGGCTAGGTCGGGAATACTCTCCTAGGGTTCGGGGCCTAAGAGGTTGGTTAACTAGTGGTGGGTTTTGTGGGTGATCTTGTTGTGGTGGGTTGATGGGTTCAAAGATGTTACCACCTTCCATGATGTCGGATGGTAAAGAGTTACGAACAAAAACACGAAGAAATAAGATAGACTAAAGAAAATCTAAAAATAAAAATAAAATCTTACTAGAAAGGAATCTAGCAAGTAGACCTAATAAAAAGAAATTCTAACCTAGACAATAACTATTCCCCGGGCTGCGGCGCCAAAAACTTGATGCGTGGGAATTGCACCAGGCTTTACCTCTCGAGGGATCTCGAGAAGCTTACAACCCCCACCAGGCAGTGTACCTGATCGTTGTAGTATAGTATAGTGACAAGTACCGGGGGATTGATCGTTCAACTCAGGAATAGTGTCGCTAGGATTAGAAAGCCTAAGAACTAGGTCTAGAGATGAGGGATGATTCTTTTTGTATTTTTATGTTTTATGAAAAGCAATTAAAAATCTCGGTTTTTAGAAGAGTGGGCGGAATTAGTTGCTAGTCAACTAACCCAATAACTAAGATGCAATCAAAATAAAATAACAAAAATGAAAATAAAACTAATTAAACTAGTGGTGTGAACAATATATGGGAGAATTGTGTTTACTTAGATTTCACTACTCCCTAGATATCTTTTACAGGTTAATTGTTTGTTACAGTTGCGTGGATGACGGGTTATATTCCTTAATACCAATCATGGGGTGGCGTACTTACTTCCCCAATTCTATAAGCTCCTACTTCACTCCTATGTCGAGCCTGCAAGAAGCTCCTAACATGGGATCACTAGAATTCGCTCATGCATTAAATACAACCATAAAAACCTAGTACACATCGGTTCATGTTTCTTAAAACGTTCAAGCAAGTTACACAATGGAGATCTGCCAGTTTTCTTAAGCCTAACATTGAAATCATTCATCAATTACAACTATAAACAAGCAATCAACCTATAATCAACATCTAGGTTTCATTACATCTAAGCAAACACATAAGAGATCTAGCCTAGCATGTTAAAATTAAGACAAGCGTAAGATATATTCAAACAACACATAGACATATTGAATGAATTGAAAGGATACTTATCTCAATTGAACATGAAGGGTTTCAAGGGGTGAAAACCCTTGAAAATACTGTAAAACTCGTGTTAGGGTTTATTAAGTTCGACCCTAAAATTCTCCTCCAAAGTTACTCTCTTAGAATGAAAATTACAAAACTATATATAGATTTACTAAGGTGACGGCGTCAAGAAGAAAGTTCTGACGCCTTCAACCCGCCCCCAAAAATATTCTCGGATTGCCTAGATCCAGATCTGACGCCGTCATGTGTAATCTTGTTCTGGGCCGTCACCACATTTACTCTTGATGGCCATGTTCTGACGCCATCACGTTTTCTCTGGGCCGTCACCAAAATTGCTCTTGACGCCGTCAGGTACTGTTCCCAGCAAGGAAAATCAAGACTTTGCCGTTTTCTTCACTTTTATGCTCCAAAAACGTCCAAAATGCTTCCTTTTACAGAATTCACTCCCAAAGTACCTAAAATCACAAAAGGAACGATTTAGGGCAATATTTGATCAAATAAATTCCAATTCCGGCTTAAATGACCCCCTAAAAACGGATCATTTTTCGCCTCATCAGTAAGTCTACTGGTTGATGTAATAAATACTAGTCTTGGTGAGTTGAATGTGATTTCAATGATGAACCCTAGTATGTATCATAAGCTGGATGTCGAATAATACTTAAAAGTACTGCTACTCAGAAGAAAGTTACCACTGTTACGCTTAATTATTGAAAGGCAGTTTGTTGGGCATGAAGTAAAAAAGTGAGGGGAAGTATTTATTAGATTTGGAACACATTGGTTCCAACACACACACAAGAAAGATTTTTGGAGTTTGATTTATTTTGTTCTTAAAAGTTTAATGGCTCGTTCTTATTGCTTAATTGATTACGAAGAAAGGTGATTATCATTTATTTGATATTGTAGTTGAGTTTCACAGGTGCGTGTTCTTATCATATCTCAAGGTGGGTGTTACACTTTAGAGATAACTTGTTCGTGCTTTATTGTTGTGACAAAGACTTGATGAATCTAGCAAAGTAGTGTTATCTACAAACTAAAGGTGCTTAATGTTTACATTTTCTATCACTTTAAAGAGTTACGTTGTAGTGTTCAGTGTCTCATATATAGTTGAGGATTTATCATGAGATTGGATAGGTTTCATCTACTTATACTTTTTAGTTTGGTATGAGTTTTGAGTCACGTGGATAGTACAAGATATAAGATGCAAGTTTGAGAAATTCAACTTCTTCATCAAATTCATTATACTCAGTTTTCTTCATCAGTGATCATTACATAGAGCCTACAGAATTGAAGATTCAAGAGATGGTAAACATATTAGTTTCAGGGGAAGCTTATTGATTAAATGTTCAACCATCAACATGCACCATTTAAGGGGAAGTGTTTCATTACTACTTCTAGTCATTATTAATACTGCTAGTTTAAAATTTCTATTGTCTTGAGTTCATTTTTCGCAAGCTTTTTGGTGTTCTTCATGGAGGGTAATTCAAAACATTGGAAAGATTGGATTGGAAGTTTTTATATATGATGTGGGGTAGTGATGATCAACGTTGCATATCTTTTCATGTTCCCTATTAGATGATTATAAAAAGGGGAAGAAGACTACAGAGATATGATTTGCAGCTTATTATGTGTGGTGACATGTTCAAGAAGATCTTAAGTCAAGGGGAAGCATTGAAGATTGTTTCATTCATGGAGATAGTTTTGTAATATCAAATAGGGGAAGATTGTTGGGAATTATAGATTTGATGATTACAAAACTACATGTGCTTATATGAAGAAGAATCAAAGTACTTCTGCAGAACCAAAGTACTTTTGATGCAAAGTACTTCTGCTGAACCAAAGTACCTCTGATGCAAAGTACTTTCTGCTGAACCAAAAGTACTTTGAATCAAAGTACTTCTGCTGCAGTATTTGAAGAAGAATGAAACACAAGGGCTTAATATGACAAGTTGGGAAACTACAAAAAGATGGAGATTTTAGAAGATTCTAGAAGAATATTTAGTTTCCTAATTGTATTATGATTGTCTTTCTTGTAAACCCTAATCCTCTAGTATATAAAGAGGACATGGGTCATTAGGTTAAGGTGCACAGAAAATATGTAGTCGACTTAAAGGGGTGTGTGTGTGTCTAGGCATCAAGTTCCTACAATAGATGCCTAGGGTTTATTAGTATTAGTTAGTTAGTTAGTTCAGCCTCAAGGTCAAGTCCTTGATCCCTTTTACAAGGTGTGTAACAAGTTCTACCTTGATCAAGTAGAATTGGGGTTGTACATGATTGTAATAGCTAGTAGACATGATGGCAAAGAACCTTAATAACAACAGTGATGTTTTGATTATTCCGCTGCATATCATATTGTTAATCATTGTTAGTATGCTTATTGTTAATCCTAGATCAATGTCTTAACAAAATGGAGTCCAAAACGGTCCTAAGAACTTATAGAAGATGGTGTGCATGAGTTCTATCAATAAGACCTAAACAGCAAGTGTCGGATTATGTTATATCATAACGAGACTCAAATGAGTAAATGTCCTATAAAACTCATCTAATAAGACTAATACATGAAATGTACTAGTAGGTTCCATGATAATAGGACTCATAAACTAGCTCGCCACATTAGATGTTTTTTTAGGACGCTGCTTCAAAAGGCGTCGCAGGAAAAGGTCCTAAAAGGCCCCTTTTCTTGTAGTGATAACAACTAGTAAGAAGCGAGAGAGTACATGGATGAAACACTTGACCAACACGGCCCTATCAATACAATGACACTAAACGAAACATTGTAAGTAAACAAACAATCAAGGAATAAACTCCACCATCTCAACCCAAAATCGCTAACCACTCAAGGGCAATCACCCTGCAATAAGAATGGAACAAATGGAAACCAAACGCAACCATGACCACAACCCTTGTACAAAACTCACCGAAATCTCAAACAAACCAATTTGATTGTTCGAGTATTGATACAAGTTTGACACTTTGAGTTTGGCAATTATTGTATGACATATAGATCGATAAATTATGTACGATTTTTTTGATTAGTATGTCGATGGTCGGTGATTTTGGAATTTGCATTATATTAGTATTAGCATTATTATTATTTATATCAGTTTTGGAGAGATTTTGCATCAACGGGTATTCTCTCATTTGGTCGTGGGGAGGTGCCGAAGTCTCCAACTCTATGAATATTAGTCTCTCATAAAATTCTTAAAGTCTATTAAGTTTTCTAGGATCTACAAGCCACAATTCACGCAATAAATACAACGAGAAAAACCAATAATGCAATCTATGGTTGCGTTTTATAAGACGTTCAAGTTAACACATATAAGAAACTAGCCAGTTTTCTTATCCTAACGCGAGGCAATCAATTAAACAAAAGACAACAAATCAATATTCAATAACTAGGTTTCATTAAATCTAAGCAAACACTGATTAAATTAAGCTAACATGCTAAAGTGAAGAAAAGAGAAACAAGTAATCAAACAACACATAGACATATTGTATGATTAAAAGGATAACTTATCTTCCATGAAACATGTGTTTTGGGGGCTGTAAAACCCTTATAAAAGTTGAGAAAATCGTTCTTAAAACCCGACTCCAAGATGTTACATGAATTATGAAAAACCTACGAAAATATATATAGTTTTACACTTGTGTCGGCGTCACCTTATAGGTTGTGACGCCGTCAGCTCGCCGCAATTAGGCTTTCGTCTTGTGCAAGTCACCATTGTGACGGCGTCACTTAGGATCACTAACGCAGTCATGAAGGTCTTGACGCCGTCCCTTGTTAATTTATCTGAGTCGTCTTTTGTTAACTTTGTACGAAATTTTGGTCTTCAAATACACCTGACGCCGTCAGGTTGTAATGTCTTCAGATTTATCTGAGGCGTCGCTTATTAATTCAAAACCAAAAATCCAGTGTGACGCCGTTAGGACTCCTTTCCTAACAGAATTTGAGATTTAATCGTTTTCTTCACTTTTCTTGTCGTTTTAAGCCCAAAACATGCTGATTTTCAAAATTTTCATCCCAAATACCTAAAATACAAAAAGAAACGATTTAGAGCAATATTTGATCATATTCATACGATTTTGGCCTTAAATGACCCCTTAAAAATGTACCAAATAAATCCTTATCAGATTGACACATTGATTACCAAGTGTCTAATAATATAAAAGTTATAGAATGGGAATAAAGCATGATATTATGTAAACGACAAGATAGAACGAAATTGCTTAAATGCAAAAATAATTAAAGATATGAGTTAAGGGATAAGAATGAGAATGTGGTGAGTTGAGTTTGTGAGTAAGAACATAATGGTGTGTTGTGAAAACTAAAACATGATGAGAATGTGTAAATCACTTAAAATATGTAAGAAGAATGAATGATGCTAATGAATGAATGTAAATTAACCTATGCAAGGTTTAAATGTGGAAATAGTGGGGTAGACTAAAGGGTAAAGTAAAAATGTGAAAATAATTAATGCAAGTTAAGAATGTAAGATGTAATGAAGAGTGAAAACAGAAAGAAATTGTTTAAATATGATAAGCAAGATTTGTAAGCCCTATGACGCTTAATTAAATGGAATGAATGAGATAATGTGTGAGTTAAAATGTTAATGACCTGGATCCAATGTTAAAATGTGAAAGGTTAAAGTTGGCATCCTTCGGGATAGCCGAGTTAATGGTGATTAATGATGGTGTCGTTCGGGATGGCCGAGCTAATGAATGTTAAAAGATCATTCGAGATGTGTTAAAGATCCTTCAGGATGAAAAGTATTGCCTTCATCAACAATGGGTTGCCTACATCCTTGGCATATAAAAATATCCCCAAAATGAATGTTATAATGATATGGATCCAAGTTTAAAAAGTTAAAAGGTAATGTGAAGTGTAAAAGAATGAAAATATTAAAAGCTAAAAGGTGTAATGGATAGGTGCGAGTGTTATGTCGAAAGTGTATAAGTAGGATAGTTTATGATTTCCTTATTTAAATGGATTTGTACGCCTTTTCATTTAAATAAAGAAGTTGTGAATCACTGAACCACGAGTTTGTATTTCTTGTTTTACATCATTTGGGACACCACTCCATGTAAATGAAAAAGAATGAATGAGTGGTCTTATGCGTTCCCGACATGGCATGAGTAGGGTGAAGGGGTAGAAACGGGAGTCTAGAAATAGCTAGAAGTCATAAAAACTAAGATAGGTAGATAGAGAAAGAGTTGGATCTCGACCTTAGGTGGGAGATGTCATGTGAACATATGACTTAAGTGTCTAAGGTGTGAGTTGAAATGATTAAGGAAATGTAAACGATGTTATAAATTGCTCGGTTACATGAACATAGTGTGAGAAACGACCATAGTTGTCATAAAGTGAATAGAAATTTTTGTAAAGAAATAAGGAAAAATGAAGTATACTAGTAAAGTGTTAATGGGATAGTGAAGTGATTATGATAAAATGTGGTAATAATCGCAAGGGTTGAGTGTAATATTCAAGTGATATGTAGTACTTGACGAGAAAGTTAGAATGGAACGAGTTGGTAAGTCACATGATAGACATAAAAATGATTAAATGGTAAACATTAGCGTAAGAATTGTATCTCGAAAGACATGATGATTAAGTAGAAACGTATGGTTAGACAAGTTAAGCAAGAAATAGGATGGGTCCATGGTGTAAAGGGTGTTATAGAGAGACTAGAATTGCAAGATCACTTAGATCGTTGCAACTAAATGGACGTAGAACTAGAAATGCTAAGAATGAAGTGTGTTATGAGATTAAGTTTTAGTTGGCAATAGATGAGAGATTTCGGGGACAAAATCTAAATAAAGGGGACGGTATTGTTACACCCGTTTCCCATACACCAATAGGCCCCACCCTAAATGGAATTTGACTAAGGACTTAACGTGATTGACTAGTCGGACCCGATAGTCAACTTAATGGTCAACAAATGTGTTATATGGCTATAGAAAGTATAATGTGGCGCAACTAGAATGGAAGTGGACTTAAGGGATCTAAGTTTTTATATGCTATAAGTATTATAAGTTTTTGTGTGACTAAAATATGAATAATAGGAATTGAGGGGCTTAAGGTGCCGAATGTCCAAAGTGGTGCAAGTAAATATCTAGTGGGAGGATTCTAGAGAATTCTACCATTCTCTACATTTTATTTAATGGGTGTTTAAGGTCCGGTTTTGGGAAGGAAAAATGAGGGAACAAGCTAGGTGGATGAAGAAGCTACGAAGGGTTTTGATACCCTAATCCAAGGCATAAGTCCTAGCAATAATCAACTACAAGTAAGTATTTTGTATATTGATTCTATAAGATTAAGGTTTATGGGTAAAGTGGGATTTGATCATATGATCTAGGTATGAACATATGATGATCAAAAAGGAAGATTTAGCATGTTTAAAGGGTTATATAAACCCTTGATCATGATGTTGTGTTATTAATAGGTTTTGATTTTAACGGTAAAGGATGATGTTGTTAGAGGATGGTGATGGTGATGGTGATGATGATGAAGATGATAATGAATGATAGTAAAATTGATGATGATGTTTGACTTAGCTTGGAATCAAGGTAAGTAAACCGGTTATAAGTTAATGTTATATGGATTTCAACACATTATGTGTTATGTGTTGTTGATATTAAGGTTAATGAATGACTTGATGTGTATGTCACACTAGCAAAAGAATGATAAAGTAGGATGTAATTGGTTAGAGATGAATGGTGATGCTTAATGATGGCTTAAGGTTATGTGCTAAGCAGGTAATGGTTGGATTATGGCTTAGTGATGGAAGTGCAAGCTTAGAAGGTTTGGCATGTGATAAGAGCTTAGGTAGAATACGAAGCTCAATGTCGATGTTGTACCCCTGTGAGTCCTAAACGATTATATGTATATAGTCGAGTGTCAAAGCGTATGTTAAGGTTGTCAAAAGGAATCGGTGGTCAAATAGTATGTCCAAGTATGTTTTAAGTGTTATTGGTCAAAGTTAAAGGGGTGTTTGGATTAACGCATGTTTGTGCCCATTTTGGGTTAAAACGGGCCAAGTGAAGTTTAAAACGTTATAGCATGTTTGGTTAAAGTTTATGTGATGAATGTTTGATGTCTGAAAAGGTTAAAGTGTTGGTTTTTTGGTTAAAGGTGTTATGGTTATGTTATGTTTGAAAATGGATCAAAACGGGCATTTTTAACGAAGATCGTATACACAAACCTTTTTGTTGTGCGAAACACAATTCTCTGTTTAGTTTTTTATTATTTCTAAAATTACACAAATAAAAAAAATGAAGCTTTTTAATTTTCTAAAAAAAAACTAAAACGAGAACTGTTAGCTTCTATGATAATTAGTAATCGGTTGCTATGTATCAAAAGTTTGCCCATAACATACTACACATGGTAAAAATATGTTAAGTGTCAATATGCATATACACGGATCGGAGTATAAGTACGTTATGCTACATTATGTTACAAGCGCCTTTACTTTTGTGCGAGTCTGGTGTCCAATTAAACTAGATGACCGACTGCACAGGGTATAACCATGGTGATCATCTTCGGTGATGCATAAATGGTTGTCCATAGTATAATGATGATTATGATCTCCAATGATTTTGTGATATCTCATTACTAGAATATATAATGATTACATTAGGGTTACAACAAATAACTAGGCCTTAATGGGCCACTAATAATAAGTCTAATCACAAGCCCTATAACTAAACATTGTGCACAGATGATGTACTACTAATACCCCCCCCCCCCCCCCCCCGGAAGCGTGGAGGAAGGAGACCAACACAAAGCTTGGAGCCAAAAAATTCAAAGAGTGGACGTGGTAGACTTTTGGTAAAGATATCTGCCACTTCATGATTGGATGGAACAAAACGTGTCAGAAGACGTTTGAAGGACACAAGCTCTCTAACGAAATGATAGTCGATATCAATGTGTTTTGCACACTTGTGAGCAACTGGATTCTGGCTGAGAAAGATTGCACTCTTGTTGTCACATAGCAAGGTTGGCGTGGAAGGCATAGAAACATGTAGTTCACGTAGAAGAGAAGTAATCCATACAACTTCTGAAGCAGTGTTCGCTAATGCCCTATATTCATATTTACAACTGGAACGGAAAACCGTTGGCTGCTTTTTAGCACTCCACGAGACTAAGTTGCCACCAAGAAAAATAGAGTATCCATACGTTGAACGACGTGTTTCAGTACATCGGGTCCAATCAGCATCTGAATAAGCTAGAAGCGAAGGGTGTACATTGCGGTTGAAAGTGAGACCAAAAGCCAATGTGCCTTTTACATAACGTAGGATTCGTTAGACTGCTTCAAAATGAGCACTAGTTGGAGCATGGAGAAATTGACTCACCTGATTGACCGCGTAAGACAAGTCGGGTCTAGTAATCGTCAGATATTGAAGAGCACCGACCAATGAGCGATAAAGAGTAGGGTCAGAAAAAGTATCTCCATCAGATGTAAGATGAGCATAGGTGGTTAGAGGCGTAGACACTAGTTTAGAATCAAGAAGACCAGCACGAGAAAAAATCTCATGAGCATATTTTGTTTGACTAAGAAACAAACCATTATCTATATCTGCAACCTCAAGCCCCAAGAAATAACTTAACTTGCCCAAGTCCTTGATTGCAAACTCCTTGTGTAAACGAGAGATAAACTGCGTAATAAATTTCGGTTGGTTACCTGTAAGAATGATATCAACGTACACAAGAAGATACAAGATGCAAGACTCCCGTCTAAATTTAAACACATAAGTATCGGCACGACTACATGTGAAACTAAGTTGAGTAAGAAATGAACTCAATCTTTGAAACCAAACTCGGGGTGCCTGCTTAAGGCCATAAAGGGCCTTTTTTAAACGGCAAACATGGTTTGGATATTTAGCATCAACGTACCTTGGAGGTTGTTCCATGAAAACAGTTTATGTTAAATTGCCATCTAAAAAGGCGTTTTTCACATCGAGTTGGTGAAGGGGCCAATTGTTTAAGACAACCAATCAGAGAACAATACGAACCGTGGAAGCCTTAACAACAGGACTAAACATGTGAGAGTAATCCAAGCCTGGAACTTGTGTGAAACCTTGAGGAACCAAGCGGGCTTTATAGCAATCAATGGAACCATCAGATAGATATTTAATGCGAAACACCCATTTTGATCCGACAACATTTGATGCAGCAAGTCTAGGAACTAATTCCCATGTGTTATTGCAACCATGAACAATATTAATAAAAGAAAACCTTCATATAGAAGGTCTCCAAGAAGGATGCTGTTGCTAAAAGAGTACACCTAAACATACTAATCTGCAGAAGGTCTCCACAAGACAGCTCCCGCCCACAAGACAGCTAGCCACAAATGTTGATCCAATATGCTCTGTTTGCAAGAGATTATAACCCTGTTGGTGATCCATATGAGAGCAAGAGATTTTGTCTTAACCATGATGTCTTCTAGATGAATTGATTTAACTGAATCAGGATCTGCATAAACTAGACGATTGCGCCAGCATTAAAGTTCTCGCGTGTATTAGCGTATATGCATGCGTGTACCACTTGTTAAGAAGTCCATCAGGCTACTTAGAAACAAGAAATGATTAAACTGAATGCCAAATTATTGAGGAAATTTTATGTAATGTGTAGAGCCAATGATGATTAATTTCACTTTTTTACACTGAAATTTGAATTCCCTTGGCAGCAGCAATAATACAAAGACTACGTATCTCAAGAGGGAGCGAGGGAATGAGCTATATTATCCGTATGCTTCATGATTGAAGCTCTTCCCAGAAATCTACATTTTTTTTATCTTTCCTGTTTTTACATACCGTATACCACCAATACAAATACACCTTCAAACACACACACGCACACACTAAACTAAATCCAAGCAACTTCTGGTGTACTACTACTAGTCCTAGCTCGAGCCTCTGCCAATGAAACCGCCATAGCTAACATCATCTGCTCTTCAAAGCTTTCAGGAACTATATTCTCATCTTGTTGCACAAACTGTCCTCTGTGGACATCATCATAATGATCATACCCATAACCAGTTTCAGGTTCAATTACATTTTCACCCCATGATTCATGTTCTTGTCTGCTTATTTGTAGATGGTTATTAAGTGACAACCCTGTTGAGCTATGGTCGGGATGTATGTTGTATGTTGAGGTATTAACGCCGTAGTTGTGGTAATTAGTTGATGATTCTGCTCCCGTTTGTTGGCGTTCGGCTAGTGCAGCTATAGCGCATGCCAGACCTCCAGAAGGTGATGATGATGAAGATGTTGATGCCATTTCGGATTGCGGAGCCATGGATGCTAATACACGAACTTCTGTTGCATATTTTGCTAGTTGTGCAGCGTCGCCATAGTTTGGGTTACGGTGTTGGTGCTTGTTATCCTCCTACGTAATCAACAGCAGCCATAAGGAAAAAAAAAAAAAAAAAAAAGCCGGATACATAGAGGTGACAGTGTTGACACATTTGCAGGTCAAAGTATAGTTGCATAAACTCCCTAAATTATTTGTATGTTAAAACTATAGTTTACCTTTTGTAATCAAATCTACCAGACTAACTTCTAATAGAAAAGTTAGAAGACTTCAAACAAAAAGTGTTACGTGACACCCCGGTCCATACCAAAAATTACCCGAACCCATTTTTGACCCAATACCCACTTGTCTGACGTGGCTAATTTGTCACCTCCAAAAAGATACTCCGCATAAAATATATGTGTCTCAATATTTTATGCTGCAACTGTATATAGCCATAAACTCTTGCAAGTACCTGATAGGACAACCAGATGGCTTCCATAAGCATTATGTTCTCAGGATCAAGGTCAAATTCATCATCTCTGCATTCACATCACAGACCCCATTAAATATCATCAATGTTTGATCGCATAAACTCTAGTGCTTAAGCTAGATAGCGTTTTCAATGGTGGGATTAATTTTCAGTTTTACTTTGGCCTTCAATAATGCAAACATGGTAATGCAAGAATTTATTGTCAATATCACAGAATGCCGTGTTCGACAATAAGCAAATTGACACATATGGTCGCATTCTAAATCGGTGGGTACTTTAGAAGTCACTAACACATTTTATGACAAAAAATTGTTCTAATTTTGTAGTTTTAAAGTGAAAATATCATCCAACTATGAATTTATGTACAAGAGATAATTCTACTCAACTTGAGACAAAACAATGGTAAGATTTCACCAAACACTAGAGGTGGAAAATTGGACAAGTCAGGCAGTTGGGTTGGCAAGGGGTCAAAAACACATACTGCTAGCTGCTGGTCATTATGCATAGGTCCGCTTCGCGTAATGACTTCTTTCATCTTTTTTAATCATGTGTTTGTATAAATGTATAATATGTTTTTTTTTTCGATATCCTTACAATCCTAACCAAGTTTGCAAAATAACACAATTTTGGAGGTTTTTCAATACGTAGGGTGACTTTCAAGTTGTTGATAAATTCAGCCCATTTCCATTTTAAGTATCTATATTTACTCACTGGCTAGTTAAAGAGTAGAGACATAGTATATCCAAAATTGACAAGTCACCCAATGAACCAGACTGAATTTCCACCTATATTTGGTACAAGTGATTACCACAACTGGCTATGATACCTCCTAGAGACACCATGAAACATCGTTACCTAGTTGTTTACATCATGACTCTATGATCCATCCTTGCTAAACCAGTATGAATTTATTTGTTTTTCAGAAAATGTTACTGACAATATTACCCTTTAATATGTATAATTATTTGGATTTAACGAACTGTTATTCAAAGTCTGTGCAGGACAATAATAATGGAGGAGGGATATAATAGCTCAGATAGCTTCTAAACCACAAGAACGTTCTTTGACGTAAAATGGTACGAAAAGAAAAAAGAAATAACGCACCTGCTCTCCCTAGGGCGCAGAGGATGTCGAATTTCAGTGCCACTCTGCTGTGGAGCAGAGACAATTTCCTCACTTTCAGAAGAAGATGTTGCTGCATATGAAAATTTTATTTTACGAATTTGATCAACGAAAAAGGTGAACCATATTGAGCATGTTGTATATACAGTTCTTTAAAGTTTAAAGTTCAAGAAAAACATGCACAAATACCCAATAAAACCACACTACTTTAAGATTTAGATTGAATAATTTTTGGCAACAGAGGAACAAGAAACTGGAACAAATCAAAAGGAATAAATCAGATATATTTTGCATTCATTTATAAGGGTGATTACACGATTACTGTGTTGGCATTGTATTTTGACAGCCGTTATATGATTATTATGTTGCCAAGTGACTCGAGTCGCGGATAAAAACAGTTCATAGTGTATAGGTATAGTGAAACAGTTTTTCACTATTTGGGATCAAATAATTAATTTCGGACAATCAGTGCAACAAAATTGATTTCCACAACCTTATTATTCTACTCCTAATTTATTAAATAATCAGGAGTTTATATTACAGATGGTCGTATTATCAAACCTTGCTAAACACTCAAACCACTCATGATCACAACTTCGATTGGCAGAAGCACATCCAAACACTATCTCATGCAATCCGTTTTGTTTAGATTCTAATTTTACCAAATCAGATATGAGTTATGACACTCAAAATACAATGCCAAACACATGCTTATATTAGCTCCGATTCTTATATACGCTATTATTACTTAATTTTGTATCCCAACCTAACCAATTGCGCCACTTGCAGACACATACCTGCTCTGGAGAAATATTCAGTCACGTTTGGTTCAATTATGCCGCTTGAAGAGCTCATCTCTTGCCTTTTTATCATTCTTTCCTCTTCATCTAGAATTTCTTGTTGTCTCATTCTTATTTTTGCTTCTATCACCCTTTGTTCTTCCTGTAAAAAGATAATGATTATATGCATTAAAATAAAATACGTAAAAATACAGCACCACAAGAAGTAAAGATTAAGCATGTAGCATGAGTTTAGGGCTTACAATTTGCTCCTGCCCCTTTTCCTCTTTACTCTTCACGCCTCTATACTCCACGGCGTAATTTAACGTTTTACAAAACGGACATCTTAGTAGTGTTAAGCATTATAACAACACACATGCACAGAATTTCAACACTGAGCAAAACAATAATATAATACACAAGCAAGGATACTGCGTAGGACGTGTAGAATTCGGTGTCTTCATTTGGAGAAAGCACTCTGATTGAACAGCAAGAATGTCAAAACAAAATAGTATTGTTCTCTTAATGCCTAACTTTAACAAGGAAGTTATAGATATTTACCGGTGCAAATGCCTTTCGTGCAACATCTTGATCTATTCAAACTTGGATAATACTGAAAAATGTTCAAAAATGAAAATAAATGTATCAAAAAATGCATAATCAAAACAATTTAATTTCTAAATTACGAGTAATCCTCAACTAACAATTAAAGTAAATCCTTACAGTTTAAGAATACCAACTTCAAAGAATCTTACAAAAAACTACAAAATTAGGGTCTGTTTATGATCATCTATTAGATAGTGATTAGATATGCTTCTGTTTGAACAAACCGCATTCAGATAAGCGGTTTTTTTTTATATTTTTGACAATTATGTTTACTTATAGATTCAGGAGGTACAATAATTAAAAACACATAAAGCAGTTTTAAAAGGCAACTTCTAATACCAACATCGAATAAGTATAGATAATCATAAGCCGTCAGCATTCAAAACTATCTATAACTAACAAACCAAAAATGCGATAAGCACTTTAAATAACAAATCCCAAAATATCTTACTAAAATTAGAAACACCATACCAAGAAACAAATTGGACATTCTTCAAGATCACAACTACAATCATCATCACCCGGATAACACGGAGCTAGTTTCGCATCAAGTATAAGCTTCCTAAGCTTCTTATGATCAACATCTTTATGTTGATACAACCCTTGTGGCTTTGTATACTTTTCATCAACTATTTGTCTCCTTCTACCCAATTTATTCCCCATTTTTACCCAAAAACAAATCCTTTAAAATCTTTACAAAATTACAACCAAAACCCTAGTCCCTAAATTTCCAATTTCATCATATACAATCAAATTACACAAAAAGACATCACAAGAACATCAAACAGCCAAAAGGGTGTCCAAAACATCCTGCAAAATGGAACAAAAACCATGAAAATTAGTTCTTTTTGTATAGAAATTGGGGAAAAAAGAAGGAAATAAAGGGAAATTGGAGATAATGTGAAAAACAAAGAAATGAATTAGACCTTTGGATTGAAGATTGAAATTGGAAAGTTGTGCGTTGGTTTAGAAGAGGGGTTTAATGGTATGGAGATCGAGAGATTTGTTAAAGAGACGAGGGGACATAATCAGAACTTTCTGTGATTATATATTTGTGTGTGAAAGAGAGAGTGGGGCTTGTTTGCGTGTTTGATTGATTAATGGCAATGATAAGATAACAAGAAGTCAAGAAACATATAATGTACTTTTAGGTCCGTTTGGTTCAAAGTGAGGAAAGGGAAAGAGAAATGGAAAAAAATGCAAAGAAATGAGTGATCTGGGTAATCACTACTTTACCCCCAATTTACTATATAATGGTTGATTACCCACTACAGGGTAATCAATACCTTACCCCTTCCTAACCAAGCACCATTATTTGAAAGATGTGAGCCCTTTTCAATTCCTTACCCATTCCCCACCCCCTTTACCCTCCACCAAGCACCCCCTTAATAGTTTGGTGTATCTTTTGGTTTTTATGGTCATTAGTGTTACCAATTAGTTAAATCATTATTTAATATTATTTAATTCATTACATTTTATTTCCTAATTTGATAACTACACCCCTTTTTAATCATTTTATTATTATTTTTCTATTGCTAAATTATAAAATGGAAATTACAGAACAGAAAATATAAAGTTTAACAGAAAATACGGAACAAAAACTGATAAAAAATGTGTTATACTTTAATAAAGGAATTAAAATGGTGGGTGGGTGGGGGTTGGATACTGTAATGGGATCATTAATGTAACGACAAGCAATATCATTCCATTAATGATCCAATTACAATATATAATCACCTATGATTATTCTATATACATGTAAAAATGGGTTAAGCAGGTCAATAAACTATAAGGCCTATAAGGCATATACATAACACGTCTAACACTCCCCCGCAGTTGGAGGGGGAGGCCATGCCAAAAGCCCCAAAAGTAAGTTGTCGCCTTATGAACCTAGGAAATACATGCTAAAAGTGTCAACACGAAGTTGGTGAGTTCATAAGTTTATAATAAAGCAGTAAAAGTAATGTGAGTCCAATACGACGTCAGGTGTAAATTTTTTGAAAATTTTGCAAGTTTGTTTTTCTGCCGGAATTGTAAAGTTTCGTAAAATCTTTAACTTTTAAACTCCAGGAATCTGCAAATATTCATTCCACAAGCATTATATATTTACTTGCTTTCTAGGATTTAATTTTATATAAAATTTACGGCCGATTTTACACGAGGTTTTTCGTGTTTGTTTTCTTAGATTTAACAGGTTATATTGGACAAGAATATGATTTATATTTCTGAAGAGAAGCTTTTCTATGTTCATTTTCTTGGAGGAGGATCTAACCATGTTACCACATTATCCACACCGAATGAATCAGGGGAGTAATTGTTTCATTCTTTCATTTTCTTTACTTTTACATCTTTTAATTGAACATTGGGGATAATGTTCGGCTTAAGTGTAAAGGGGTAAATGAAGATTCATTAGAGACTACAATTGCGCTTGATTTTTGTTTGTTTAATAGTAGATGTGAAATAAAACTGAGAGAAATACTTATTAGGGCAATTTTAGCACTAAATTTAAATTTTTTTACAACACATAGGAGTGAAACTTTAGTCTTAATAAACGTCTCATGGATAGGAGTTATATGACTAGCACAAAGAAAATCGTACCACTCAAAAATTTCCGCCCAAAAAATGTGAGCTTCGCCTCTAGATCTTTAGGAAAAAGCATTTATCTTTAATGCTTATGAGTGTACCGGTAGTACTTAGATTCTAGAACTTGCGTTAGTGATTCATCTCGAGACCACAAGTGAGACTACATTCGTGTAGTTAGGATGTACTACATGATAAGAGGCATTAGGATAACCCTTGTTTTACACCCGTAATATCATTACATTGACTTCATTGGTCAAGTAATTCTCCCACACCTTTGCGATGTACTCATTATTAGTACACGATACCCCTAGTACACCCCTCAGAGCCTATCTTTTTCGTTTCTAACTTTAATCATTTTACTTAAAGAAAGAATTTAATTACAATCCACCCCCAAATGTACATCCAAATCGCCTTAACCTTCCTTGTATGCACTCATCTTTAGTACATTATTGCTACATGTTTAAACCCTTAGTTAATTGTCTAATTGATTACATGATTGCTAAGTCAAGTCATATCTTGTATATATTGTTTTGGGACGATTGGGACTCATGGGTAAAGTACTAGTGTTATGGAGTAATGGGGAAGAACGTCAATTATTACCCCCATATGTGCGTAAACATTTTAAAGTACTCCAAGTGCCTTAATTATCTTGATTCGATTCATTAGAATAGTTAAATGTAAAGTATATAAAAGTTCCAGTGTAAGGGGAATGTAAATTCTCTATGATGTATTATTTTGGATAGTGGGGCAAGAATGTATGCAAAATAATAATAATAATAATAATAATAATAATAATAATAATAATAATAATAATAATAATAATAATAATAATAAATCAAGAAAAACGAAAAAAAAAATTAGGAAAAGAAAGAGAAAAACATACGGACTACCATCCCGTTTCCTTTTATGTTTATTTTATGTTTTTGTTAGTTTGTGATTAGCTTAAGTTGAGTCGAGTCTTGGCTTAGCAACGCCGCATTGTACATGTAATTGACCAAGATGATTAACTTGCCACCAGTAAAAATATCCTTTATCCAACAAACCGTGTTTATCATATCCCCACACCTAACGTTATAACCCTTTAAAAGACCTCTTTGATAGTTTATCCTAGGTGCTTACGCCAAAGTGGTGGAGGTTTTCGATCCTTTCCTAAGCATATGGTAATCTATTTGCTATGACAGGTAGTGAGTGATATTTTTCCATTTTCATTTGTGATATATACAGTTATAACACCCGAGAGATGAGAGTATCCAAACACTATTTGTGAGGTGCTAGTGTATAATTTCCGTGCTTGTTATGACTAGGGTAGAACGATCATTTGTTGTAATTACTTTTATATTAATGTTAAATGACCCCTAGCATGTATTTTGATTGGAATAAAAGCTCATTTGCTTGAGGACAAGCAAATCTCAAGTGTAAGGGTATTTGATAAAGAGAAATTTGTTACGCTTTTAGGGGTCATTTAAGCCCTAAATTGTGTTTTTATGATCAAATATTAACTCAAATCATTTCTTTTGTCAATTTAGATACTTTAGAGAAGAATTCTAGAAAATGGAGCATTTTAGACGTTTCTGGAGCATAAAGTGAAGAAAACGACAAAGTAAAGAATCCAAGCTGGAAACAGTACCTGACGGCGTCAAGTGTCACAAAGTGACGCCGTCATATGAAAATCAAGAGGTGGATAATAGCTTTACACTTGACGCGCTAGAAAGAAATTTGGAAGATTACACGTGACGGCATTACGTTATAAAACGCCAAGGCCATCACGTGTTAACGTAAAGAGAGACGCGCCAGAACCCTTTTGAACCAGACGGCGTCAAGAGTAGATCTAGGCAATCCGAGAAGATGTACGGCGGCGACTTGACGGTGTCATTACCCAAAAGGTGACGCCGTTAGATTGTATATTCTATATATATTTTTGGATTTTTCGTTCATTAGATAGGAACTTTGGTGTAAAAAACCCTAGACGATTTTACAGCTTTTGTAAGGATTTCAAACTCCTTCTTTCATCCATGTTTAATTGAAGATAAGTTATCCTTTAATCATTCAATATTTCTATGTGTTGTTTGATTATCTTGTATGCTTTTCTTTCTATTAACATGCTAGCTGATGAGACGAAAAGTGTACCGCTTTTAGGGGTCATTTAAGCCCAAAGTCAAGATTATTTGATCAAATATTGCCCTAAATCGTTCATTTTGTCATTTTAGGTACTTTTGAGATGAAATCTGAAAAAGGAAGCATTTTGAACATTTTTGGGGCGAAAAAGTGAAGAACACGACAAAGTCTCAAATTCATGCTAGAAATTGTACCTGACGGCGTCAGGAATTGCATGAGACGCCGTCACCCTTTGACAAAGAGGTGGATAAATCAAGTTACACATGACGCGCCAGAGAGTTTTTGGAAGAATTATACATGACGACGTCACTAAGGCCGTCAAGAGCAAATTACATGTGACGGCCAAGATGGAGTTTACACATGACGACATCAGAAGTGGATCTAGGCAATACGATGATAATTATGGCGGCGAGTTGATGGCATCAGACTTTCCTCTTGATGCCGACAAACCTTATAATCTATATATAGTTTTTGATTTTTCATTCATTGTGTGTAACTTTGAGAGGAGAAAACCCTATATGAATTTTACTGTATTTTTTAGGGCTTCAAACCCTTGTTTCATCCATGCTTAATTGAAGATAAGTTTTCCAATAATCATTCAATATGTATATGTGTTGTTTGATTCTATCTTATGCTTGTCTTCTCTTTAACATGCTAGGCTAGGGTTTATTTGTGTTTGCTTAGATGTAATGAAACTTAGGTATTGATTATTGGTTGGTTGTTTGTTTATAATTGTTGTGGATGAATGATTTCGATGTTAGGCTTAAGAAAACTACAGACTTCCAATTAGTAATTTGCTTGAACGTCTTAAGAAACATGATCGGAGGTGTACTACGATAAATTGGTTATATTTAATGTATAGGTAACTACTAATGAGGCCATGTTAGGAGCTAGTAGTCGGCTCGACATAGGAAGAGGTAGAAGCTTATAGAGTTAGGGAAGATCGTACACGGCCTTATGAATGGTATTAAGGAATATAACTCGTCATCCATACAATTGTAACAAACTAATCAATCGGTAAAAGATAGCTAGGGAGTAGTGAAATCTAAGTAAACACATTTTCTCTTGTTATTGTTTTCGCCAAATTTACTTTAAGTTCATTTTATTTTATTTTGTTTGCAATTGTAGTAATTTGGGTTAGTTGACTAGTAATTAATTCCACCCCTCCTTCCAAAACCGAGATTTTTACTTGCTTTCAATAAAATATAAAAATACAAAAAGA